>CM021104.1:362121949-362385161 GCA_007115665.2 Sequoiadendron giganteum
TCTCAGTTCATGTTGCCTCCACCTCACCTGCTATGCCTATTATGTTGAGAGATTCCTACTTTATGAAAACTTCCCTACTTTCTTCCTCTTCAACATCCATATCATCCATGGTTCCCTTGGCCACCACAACAACTATGCCTTCCCTTTCCCTCTAAGAAGCATTTTCCCACCATATGAAAAATATTCCCATGAAGCTTTCTAGGGTATTAATGAATCCCATGGTGGAAGCTGCTCTAGCTCAAGCTATTGTCGGTCTCCCTATCCCCCCTCCAACAAAATCACCTAAAATGGAGATGACAATGTGGATTTTGAAGGAGCTTGAAAGGAAAATGAGAGAGGTAGATAAAAAATAAAAGGATGTCGAGCCTGAAAATCCCTTCAAGGATGACTACCATGCACATCCAGAGTATGAACACCTAATCATTGATGAGGTAGTATACAAAGAGGAAGAGAAGTCTCAATCCTTAGAGGAAAATGTCAAGGATGACGGTGCCAAGTATGTGATAGAGTCCTCTGATCAAGAGCTTGAAGAGAAGTTGTCTAAAGAACTCAAGGATGTTGATGAGGAAGTTGGGAGGTAGTCCTCGAAAGAAAAGAAGGGAATGGAGGAAGACATAAAAATATCTATCGAGCCTCCATCAAAAGAACAAGATGAAGGCCTTGAGAAAAAATAAGAAGCATCTCTGAGAGGGAAGTGTACACATCTAAAAATGGTCTAACTTAATCAAACCTGTTAATTAATTAAATATGAATTATTTAATCAATATTCTTCTAAACTTAGCTACATATAAATAAATTTAATTATTTATTTATATCGCTCACTTTCTAAATTCTTCCAATTTAATTAAATAAATAAGTTTATTTAATTATTATCATCTTCCTCTTAATTAATTAAATAGATTTTACAATTTATTTATATTAATTATCATAAGTTTAAATTTTAAATTTAAATAACATTCTTCATTCCACATTTAATTAAATATTTCTAATATTTAAATAAACACTTTCTAATTCTTCATTCCACATTTAAATAAATATTTCTAATATTTAATTAAACACTTTATAATTCTTCATTTCACATATAATTAAATATTCTAAAATATTTAATTAGAAACTTTCCTCACCTCACACTTAATTAAATATTGTAAATATTTAATTACTTGCCTTTTCATCTCTCACACATAATTAAATATTAATTGTTTAATTATGGAAACTTCTAAATTTATTGTCACATGTAATTAAATATTATTTATTTAATTAAGGATTTTTCCTCAACTATCCACTAACTTCTCATAAATGAAGTGCACAAGTGGAAACTTTCCTTCATTTTTGAATGGAGAAGGTTGTGTAGGAGGAAACATCTCACATTATTCTCTCAACCTTCTATCTTTTTCTCAACTTCTCAATCTCTCACCATTCATCTTGACAGGTTTGAATTCAACCATTGATCTTTGCCAACTAGATTCTTATCTCCAAAAATCTATAAATAGAGCCCTCTTGTGAGTTGAGAAGGATCCTAGATCTTATGAATTTAAGCGTGATTACTATAGTTGCATTCGAATCAACATTTAGCATTCCAAGTTCATAGCATAGCATTTCAGTTTTTAACTTCATAGCTTCAATCATTTAGCAAATAAACATGCATGTTGCATAAATATTGTTCTCCTAAGTTGTCATTTCAACAAGTTGTTACTTATACCAACTGAGAGCTAGTAACTTGCATTGAATCCTTGGAGATACAGGACAATGGGATGCATTTGAAGGAGCTTTTGTTATTTAGAGTTTGTTTTATCTTTTTAATTAGTTTCCTTTGATTTAATGTTTCATTGGTGTGTTAGTTTATCTTCTTAATTAGACCACATATTCTCACACACATTTTTGGTGCTCACTGTGGGGCTTTGCCCCATTTTTAATCTTTTTATTATAGATTTTCTAATAGGTGATGGACTGGTACTTTGGTTTAGCACATACGAGCCACATATTAGCACATATGAGCTCTATTTTGGTGCATACAAGGACTGTTTTAGCGCATTGGTGGCCTGTTTTAGTGCATTTGCTAGTTCTTTTAGTGTATTTACTAACTATTTTAGCACATCCCTATTTGCTCCTTTCGCACATTTGTTAACTATTTTAGCCCATTTACCAGTTCTTTTAGCACATATAGGGGGTGTAAAAACAAATCTTGATTCTGACGCCATCCACGGACAGAGATTTTTCAATTTAGTTTTGAGGTAAAATGAATGAATCCTAGGATAGACACTTAAATATAGAATTAACCAATCCTAGGATAGTCACCAAACATCATTTTTTCTTGGTTAAAATGAATCCAATGTTTGTTGTGAAAAAAAATATTCACTTAGTGTAGAAAAATTATCATTTGGATTTAAAATTAACCATTTGTTTGTTGTGATTGTTGGGTAATAGGTTTATGCTCTCCCCTTTACTGGGTGACCAAAACACCAAACTTACCTATTTTATTTTATGCAATCCATGCTTTGTTACATCCTTTAGAAGGCCTTCTGTAGTGGGAAAAAGTACTCACCCTGCGGGAATGACCTAAGTGGGAACAACCAAAGCCAGGTTTTCCAACCCACTCTAATCAAAAGTGAATTTTGGTGAAACCCATATTCAATGGAAGTGAGCAAGATAACCATCCCCATAATCTTTGTTCTAAAGATTGGGAGGTCTCCTAAGGGAGTTTATCTATTGCCACACCAAACAGATACCTTTATTATGAACCATAGTGTAGAAAGGCAACTGAGTTAGTATCCAAATATCATATTAAACACAGTGCAAGGGGAGGGAAGAATCTTCCCCCAAGAAACTCACCATATAAATTGCCACAGATTGTTTGCTCAAGGGATCGAGAAATCTAACCTTGAGTACACACCTAGAAAAGACAAAAACACGGGCGTCCTCTATGGGGTGACACAGTTGTGTGAGTCAACACAATTTTAAGAAGTGGGTTGTGGTTCCTATGATGACCTTTTTTCAGAATAAGAGTGAGTCTATTTGAAGTGCCTATTTTGTTCAATACCCATAAAAATCTCAAGAATATACACTCTTTGTTTAGATTCTAGGATTTGCAAAACAATTGTTTTCTAATGTATGTCGTGTTTTTCCAAATTTAAAACAAATAAAGATCATCCAAAACATCAAACTGTCAAAACATGTCTATCTCATAACAGTAATTGGATAGTTTAGGTCATCCTTGGTATGTTTTAGTGCATCTATGCTCTGCTTCAATGCATTTATGCTCTATTTTAGCGCATTTGTGCTCTGTTTTAGCACATCCATTCTCTATTTTAGCGCATATGTGCTCTTTTTCAGCACATTCATACTCTGTTTTAGCGCATACGTGTAATAGTCCAGCGCATAGGTTGGAAATTTTAGCACATCTGCTGAAAATTTTAGCGCATCTGTATTCTGAACCTGGGTAATTTTTTGACACCTAAAAATCTACCATCTTAGTCTAGTCTTTTTTCTATGCTCAGGGTATGGAAGTCTACAACTTTTTCCAAGAAGTCCCTAGAGAAGAAAATTAAGAAGCCAAAGAAATCTCTCAGTTATAAGAAGTTATTGAAAAAGTGGAAATTTTAATACCAAAGTCAAAAGGTTTTGCTTGAACACAGAACCTTTATTCATAGATATCACAACTTTGTTACATGTTTCACTAATGATTATGCTTTAGAACCATTATATTCATGAGCTTTCTTTCAAAGAAGAGCCCTTTCTCAAAGGAATAATCACAGTTGGCGTATTCGTTCCTCTTTCATTCCCCAACCAGCAATTGCGTACTTTAATTGTCCCAATCAATTTCTGCAATAGAGAGCTTAGGAAACATTAGGCATTTGTCAAAATCCTTATTTTTATAAAACTATGATCAAACCTCACAAAGTGAAAAATAATCTTTATTTTTTATATTTGGTTTAATTCCTGCAAATAGGATCATCATCCTTTCAATCAAGGAATCATGAGCTAAAGATTAGAAATTTCAAAAGTCATAGAATCTTCATTCTATTTCGACTTGGCTATCCATCAAAGTTGCACTATTTCATTCTTTTGATCGAAGTTAGTAAAAATTTGGCAAAAGCTTATGCCTGTTGTCACAAGATCTCAAAAGCACATAGAAGGAGATGAAAGGGAAAGTAAAATAATCAACATGGGTGATAAAAGAAATAATAGTGATAGGGAAGAAAATCCTTTCCATAATTCTAATACTAATGAGATAACAAGAGAAAAGCTTCAAGAAGCAGAATAGGACCCTCAATTCCATACTCTCATGGAGAGGATTTTAGAATGAAACAAGGAACTATATTTCCTTTCATTAGCTAATCAAGGAGCTAAGTTACCTATTGATTTCGACATGGAAGGGATTAGAGAAAATCTTGAAGCCCCTCTTAATGATTTTAGTGCTCTTACTCAACAGATAATAGCCTTGCAAGGGAAAATAAAATAAATACAAGGGGGCTCAACAAAGAAGTATGTTTTGGATGATATCTGCCCATATCCATTTGGCAGGAGTCTTCAAATGATTCATTTTCCAAAAAAATGTGAAATCCCAAAGTTTGGTAGGTATAATGGGAAAACGGATCCCATTGATCATGTGAGGGATTTTTGAAATATGAGCTTAGAATTTGCTCATGAAGATACCTACCTAATGAGATTGTTTCCAGAAAGTCTGGGTGGACAATCCATGGAGTGTATTTCCAAGATCACTCCCCCCATCAGAAAATTTGAGGAGTTAATAAACAAATTCATATCGCAATACTCCTACAATATCCAACACCAGATAACCATGCTTGACTTGTGTAAAGTGAAACAAAAGATTGGGGAATCTTTCACCATATTTTTACAAATATGGAGAAGGTTGTTTCCAGATATTCTCGTCATGTTCCTGAAAAGGAAAAGATGGAGATCTTTATTAATAGTATGAATCAAGAGATGAGTTATAGACTCAACCTTCACTATCCTCAATCATTTGAAAAATTGATTGAAAATGCAATTACCATTTAAGGTGCCTTGGTCAAGCATGGAGTTTTAAAGCTCGATAAAGAAATACCAAATTCATACAACAACAACAACAACAATAGCAACAACAATGACAAGTCACGATTTTGGATTCGAAATAAAAATGTTGTGAATGATGGGGTGGTAGATGCTAACAACATAAATATAAAGCCTACCATTCTCAATGTGTCAAGGGTTCAATGTAGAAATAATGCTGGAAATTCTAGTAACCAAGGCAATTATTCCAATCAAGGAAATGTGACCAACAATCATGGTTATAATCTTGGCAATAATCAAAATTCAAATGCGCCCCGATCTCAATTTTTCTCAAATCGATGAAGTTTTACTCCTTGGTCCAGTCTTTAGAATCCATTCTTAAAGAACTATTGAATCAAAAAGCTATTACATTGCCACCACAAAGAGATTATGAGCCTTGAGTTAAACCACCATCATGGAATGACTCACACTTTTTCAATTATTATAGATGCAAATGTGACAAGACAAATAATTGCCAAGGGTTAAAGAATCTTGTTCAGGATTTGATTGATAACTATACCATAACAGTTGAGGGACATAATGCCAATGATGATCATCAAGCATTCAAGGATCCTCTCCCCAATTATCAAAAAGGAGAATCTTTGGGTGACAAAGGCAAGAATGTCAATCATGTCTATGATACCATTATCAATCATATTTATACTGACGATTAACAAATCGATGCTATTAGAATCAAAGGAAATAAGAATATCGAGAGGTCAACACTATGACAAGGGGACATGCCAAAATCATTGTAAAGGGAAGTTCATCTAAGGTGGAAAGTCCCCCTCCAAGTCAATACAATTTGGTTGATCAACTACGGAAAACATCGGCACAAATTTCTATCTTGGAGATCTTAAAATTATCACCCACACAGAAGGACATTCTGGAAAGGGTACTTGTCAACACAACTGTGTCTCTTGATCTGGATATGAACAAATTTCAAGCCATGGTGGGACACTTGTCCTCATCCACATGTTTATTCTTTACTGAGAAGGATGACTCATCCATGACCCATCCACATAATTCATCACTTTACCTAGAGTTCATGGTTCATAAAGCCTGAATTAGATGTTTCCTAATAGATGGGGGAGCTAGAATAAACATTTGTACTTTAAAATTGGTCCTTTCTTTGGGATATTTAGAAGAATCTATAGATCGATGAAGGAGAATTATGATCAAAGCTACGATGATGAGGAAAGAGCTTCCAAAGGCCTCATCATATTACCAATCAGAGTGGGACCTATTGTGAAAAATACCTTTTGTTAGGTTCTAGATTAGGATCTATCTTATAACATACTTTTGGGTCAGCCATGGATCCATGAGATGTAAGAAGTTCCATCTACTTATCATCAATGCTTGAAGTTTCCATATGATGGACAAGAAGTAACAATACCGGCTAATCACATTAGCAGTCAGACTTGTTCTGACCTTAGAGCAAATCATGACACATTTGTCGCACATAATAGAGAGGCTTTGGCCATTTCTACCTCTAAACACAATGAGCAAGCAAGAGAAATGATAAGTAATTTTGGCACCAAGCTAAAATTAAAAGATAATGGGGTGGGAGAATATTCCTTATGTCTTTGTAAACTACCCATGTCTCCAAAATCTCATGGTCAAACATCAACATCTATACAACAGACTACAATAGCTTTAGCCTTAGCTTCAGTTCCCATCACCAAGTTTGATGGAAGATTTATCAAAGAAAATGAAACAAAAGATAGAGCTGTCCTTGATTGGCTCTATAAAGATGAAGAATCAGTACAACATGTCAAGTTACCCACAAAACAATATGGAAAAGGTTATACAATAATGCAACGAATGGGTTATGAAGGGAATGGCCCTATAGGTAAAAGGAAGGAGGGTATTGTTGAACCTCTCTAATTAAAAACAATGCACCCAAAGGATAAAATTGGGTTAGGATATGGTGAGGACACAAAGGAAGAAGTAGTACAAATACCATCCAATGAGGAGTTAGCTGAAAAAATTCTTAGAATTCAAGAAGACAATTTTGACACTAACTCCAATGAATATGAATGGGATGACATCTTTGATGATACATTCTGGAGAGATAAACAGGTGGATTTCATACAAAAATTTGCACCTATCATTCATACAAGGGGAAAGCTCAAGGCCTCTGCTTGATTATGTTCTACTAAGCGATCATGACTCGAGTGAGAAAGATTTGATTCAAAGTGAGACGGATCATCAACAAGAGGATATCACCATAGATCTTTCCCATAACGAAGGTGATGATAGCATCATGACCCTAATAGATAGTGACCTTACCCAGCCTAATGACCCATTTCCTTTGGTCCATCCCGAACTAATTTTTTGGGAACAAATTGCACCAATTGATATCCTAAATTTCCCCGATGATGAAACCATAATAAACTTTCTTTGTTCATCCAAACCAGAAATAAGTTCCATGAGGGAATCACAAGATCAAAGTTTCAGATAGGAAAGTGCCAAGTTTCTCAGCTACAAAATTAATAACATAAAAGAAAGATCTAATGGTGAAAACCTAACAAAGGCAGTATTAGATCATGAAAAGAGAAAAATAAAAAGTGTATCTAATGGTGAAAACCTTTCGAAGGCACCAGAAGATGGGAAACTTGACACTCTCCCTGAGCATTATCAGGAAAGGTCTTCTATTTTAATAGAACCAACAGTGGCGATCAATTTAGCTACTATGGAAAAACCCAAAGTATTGCAACTTGTTGCATCACTAACAAAAGAGGAAATCCATGGATTCACAACATTTCTCAAGAACAATCAAATTAATTTTGCATGGTCCTACATAGATATGCCTAGATTGGATCCAGATCTCATCATGTATCATCTATCTATCATGCCAAGGGAAAAACAGGTGAAGCAAAAACTCATAAAAATGCATCCACATGTTGCATTATTAGTCAAGGAGGAGTTAAAGAATTTTTTAGATGTCAAATTCATTCAGTCTATAGACTATGCATAATGGATCTCAAATATCGTGCCTATATCAAAGCCAAATGGAGGAATTAGAATTTGTACAGATTTCAGGGATTTAAATAAGGCATGCCCTAAAGATGATTTCCCTCTATAAAATATAGATATGATTGTAGATTTGACTGTTGGACATGCTATGTATTCACTAATGGATGGATTTTCAAGATACAACCAGATAAAAATTATGCCTGAAGAGCAAGATAAAACAGTGTTCACATGTCCTTGGGGTAAATATTGCTGGAATGTAATGTCATTTGGACTCAAGAATGCAGGAGCTACTTATCAACAGGAAATGACTACCATTTTTCATGACATGATGCACACATTCATGGAGGATTATGTTGATGATCTTTTAGCCAAATCGCACACAAGAGAAGAACATTTAGATATCTTATCTAAAAAATTTAACAGGATGGAAAAATTCAAAGTGAGACTTAACCCAAAGAAATATGTCTTTGGGGTAAAATTTGGACATCTTCTAGGATATATTGTGTCAGAAAAGGGAATTGAAGTGGATCCACCAAAGAAACAAGAAATTATCGATATGCCACCACCAAAGAATATCAATCAATTTTGCTCATTGTAGGGATGGTTACAATCCATCAGGAGATTCATCATGCAATTGGTAGATAAGAGTTTATCATTTACTCATCTCTTACATAAGAATGTTCCATTTAAATGGGAAGACAAATGTGAAGTAGTGTTTGATCAAATAAAGCATTATCTAATGATTCCACCAGTGTTGATTCCACTAGTACCAGGTGAACCACTCATATTGTATATTTCTGCCACAAAAGTGTCTTTGGGAGCATTATTGGCACAAGAAGACAAAATAGGGAAGGAGCAAGCAATATATTACATCAGTCAAACTTGGACAAGCCACAAACTAAATTACACCTTCATTGAAAAATCTTGCTAGGCAGTAGTGTTCACTTCTCAAAAATTGTCACACTATATGCTAACTCATACAATAAAGCTTGTGGCTAGGATTGATCCACTAAAATATCTTCTTAGTAAAGAAACCCTAACTAGTAGATTAGCTAAATGGGTCATGATCCTGAGTGAGTTTGACATTAATTATGTGGATCAGAAGGATATAAAAGGATAGGTAATATCAGATCAGTTGGCAGAGGCACCGATGCAAGTAGAACATCCAATACACATCGATTTTCCTAATGCTGATGTATTCACATCAGCCATTAAGTAGTCATGGGCACTCTATTTTAATGGCTCCTACACTCAACATGGATCAAGGGCAAGAATTATTTTTATCACACCTTAAGGACACACAATTCCAAAATCTTATCGGCTAATGTTTCCTTGCACAAATAACATAGCTGAGTATGATGCACTGTTAATTGGAATGAGAATTATAGTAGGCTGGAAAATCACAGAACTACAAGTTTTTGGTGATTCACAACTTGTCATAAATCAAATCAACGATGAATATCAAACTAAAGATGACAAGTTAATTCCTTACAAGAAAATGGTGTATTATTTCAAGAAGTACTTTGTTGATATCAAGTTCACACAAATTCCACATACTAATAATAGAGTTGCAGATGCCATGGCTACAATTGCATCACTACTCCAGCTATCAGAAAACCAAGCACGGTATAGTTTCCTAGTGGAACAATTGTTTTCTCCCACCTATGACAATCCAGAAACTCAAATAATTTGTCACCTAACCAGTTCTGATTCTCCCTTGTATGGCCAAATCTATACTTACCTAAAAGATACTACTTTGCCCCTAGACTTGTCTAGAAATCAGAAAAGAAATTTTATACACCAATCTTCTTGTTACACCTTAATTGATGATGTCTTGTACCGACGTGGTCTTGATGGTACCCTCCTTCGATGTCTCGAACGCGATGAATTGTAAAAGTCCTTACAAGAGGTACATGGTGGTGTTTGTGGGACACATTCAAGTGGACTAACCTTAGCAAAGAAACTTGTTAGAATGGGTTACTATTGGCCAACCATGGAGAAATAATCATTCATCTTTGTAAAGAAATGTTCAAAATGTCAAATTCATGGGAATCTCATTCATGCTCCTACTGAGGAATTACAACCCTTCACCACAACATGGCCTTTTTCTCAGTGGGGATTGGATCTGGTTGGAAAGATACATCCATCATCAAATGGACACAAGTTCATAATTATAGCTACTGAGTACTTTACTAAGTGGATTGAAGCTATTCCCTTAACAACTGTTACTGGCAAATAAATTTCTTCTTTCATTTTGAATTATATCATATGTCGATATGGCATTCCCAACTCCATTATTATAGATAATGGAAGACCTTTCAAAAATCAAGATGTTGATGAACTATGTGAAAGATTTCACATCCAACACAGGTTCTCTACGCCTTATTATCCATAGGGAAATGGCCAAGCAGAGGCTTCAAACAAAGCAATTCTGAAGATTTTGAAGAAAATAGTAAATGATGCATGTCGTGATTGGCATGTCCAATTAAATCCAGCATTATGGGCATATAGAACAAGTATTCCCACACCAACAGGTGCTACCCCATATGCCTTGGTTTATGGAGCAGAAGCTATTTTTCCTTTAGAAGTTGAGATTCCCTCACTTCGAGTATCACTAAAAGGGCTAATAAATGATGAGGATTATAGAGTATCAAGGTTGCAAGAGTTGGAATTGCTTGATGAATGATGTCAAAATGTAGTTAATAATTTAAAGGGATATCAACAAGTTATGTCCTGAAGCTACAATCACAGAACCAAACCATGATCTTTTCAAGTGGGTGACTTAGTTCTCAAAGAAAACCCTCATAATTAGCAGGATCGGGAAAATAAAGGCAAGTTAGAGCCTAATTGGTTGGGCCCATTCATTATTATTGCAACATATGGATCGGGGGCATATCAGTTGTCAACATCAGAAGAGGACCTGTTTGAAGATCCAACCAATAGCATCTACCTGAAGAAGTTTTATGCTTGAAAAATATCAAAAACAGTATAAAAAGTCATGAAAAAAATTCATAAAAACTAGAAAAATGTGTCATTAGGGTGAAAACCTAGCAAAAAGGCATCTTTTGACATAGAAAAAATACAAAAAAATCAAAAAGACAAAAAGACAAAAAAATAAAAAAATCGGAAAAAGTGCAATAAAAACAAATGGCGAAAACCTAGCAAACATGCACTATTTGTGATTTGTTTGGTTCTGTCACCTATTAGGATACATCCTGCATATCCATCTTTCATTGACATCACATACATGCCTAGCCATCACATCTGCATCATGTCTCCCAACATTTCCTTGAAACGACAAGGATTTCATCATGGCTTGATGATTAATGTTATCCTTAGTAGTAGTTGTGTCTAAACATGATTCAAAGTGCAGGATCATTGGGGGCAATTCTCTTCTGGGGAATTTTTTGCAGACAAACGACAACATGTGTCAAGTATTGGAATATCAGAAACAACAAACTTATCCATTCAAAACTAGGTCTAAACGACTGTTTGACAAAAAATTGAAACAAATTAGATGATCTTAATCTGAATAAAATGAATGAAAAACTCATGGCATAAGTTGAATTGTTGTTTTGACATTTGATGATATCATATCTTTGGAGTGGTTCAATGATGTACTGAACTAGAATCACAAGGAAGGAGTACGATTTTTCTTGATTGCTATCTATAAGCTACTCACTAGTATTGTGCAAATTTGTCATAGGACATGCTCTACAATGTATCATTGATGACGTTTTGGAATTTGCATAGGAAAATGGTTAACTTTTGTCTGTTTATGCAAATAATACTCAGGTCACCTTGGTTCAATTATACCTCAATGCTTGTATTAACTTGCTACATCAAATATCATGGAAGTAGTACTCAGGTCATCATTGGTGCTAATATCCCCTTTGATGCTTGTACTAAATTTTAACATATCAAAAGGCTCAATGATGAAAATTACACGCAAAATTGGCTCATGGAATGACAAACAGGAGAATAGTTCATTTTTGCATTCTAGGTTCGCATGATTCATTTAGATTTGCATTTTGGGACTGTATGATAGATTTTTGGAGGTTCAAAATACTTCATATATCTTTTAAGACATCAATTGAGTACACTTGGAAATTTATTGCATCTCATTGCATTATCATTTATGACATCTCATTTCATTATCATTTTTCATATTTCATCATTTTTTTCATTTAGGTTATCATTATCATTCCATTTGCATTTATAATATTTCCATTATCACATCATTTGTATCATTATTATCATTATCATTATTAGGTCTCATTCATTTTACCATAATCATTATCCATTTTTACATCATATCATTTTCATATCATGTGCATATCAATCATTAAGTGCATATTATTTCATTAATTATTCATCGCATTATATATTTCACCTCATTCACTACACATAATTTTCATTATCATTTATTTAACATCATTTACATAATCATACATTGATAAAAGAAGAATACATCCATTACATTCATTACACACATCATGAAAGAAAATCATTCACATACATCATCTCATCATGTTAGAAATCATGTCATAGGATCATCCACTATTCATCAAATCATCATTTACATTATAACATTTGCATCATCATCTTATAAGCATACATTGCAGTAAAAAAAATGCATCATCACTATAGATCATATCAAAGTGCATATGTCATAAGCATACACAATCATAAACCATATAGAAGCACACATGCATACATAAATCAATGACATGTCCATATCAAATCACCATTGCATATCATAATCTTATCAAAATAAATGTCCATGTGTACAAAGATATCAAATGTCTGAACAAGATATATGTAAAATACAATGGCAAGATGTATCCATAATCATCACTGAGGGGCATTTGGATGTGGAGCATGACTACTACTACCTCTAGAGGTGGTAGGTCTTGATGGGTCTCTACTGCCACAAGCATCGATCTCTTGTCTAACTAGTTGTCCCACACTCTTGGTGGCGCTCCTAGTGTGACTACATGAATGGGTTCATGACCAAGTGCCTGACTACATGTAGGCTATCCTCCACTCAGGGGGTACCGCCTCAAAGTATCTCATCTGGTAGTATTCTTCTTATCGATTTGTCTCCATTCCCTCTTCCACAACCTCTCCAATGGAGGTGCTCTCAACCGACCTTAGGAGTCTCTCTGCTACTCCCTCTACCTAAATACACCACTCTTTGAAGCTATCTTGCTCCACTGTAAGCTGAGCTACCTATGGGTCAGGAGGTGGTGGCTGTGCAATTTGTGCCTGTAATTGGCTAATGGTGACCTGTTCCTATGCTAGCTGACTCCAAAGAGTCAGAACCTCTGCCTACACACTATCCATCTACCCCTATGATGGAGCTCTGATAGTAATACATGGAGCCAACATACTCGGCTGATCCACAACTCCAGTTGTGTGAGGCCTCATCCTGAAGAGAACATCAAAGAAAAATATTTTTCTACCACCCCCACCACCTCTATCATCCCCATCATCATCATTGTCATCAACGCTATCTGAATCATCCTCCTCATCATCCACATCCATAGCCACCCCACCAATATCCTTTGTGCCTATGCCTATCCTTGTTTCTATGCTTGTGCCTGTGGCTATCATCATGCCCATCGTATAACTAGCCCACCTAAAAGTGGAGCAGGCTCATCTGGAGTGGTCAACCTAGGAAACAGATTTGAATAGAAGTAGGTGACATAATCATCCATCATGTCTGCATCTGTAACTTCTGAATGAATAGCCCAAAACTCTGGCTACAGATCTATGTACTCATCCCTCGCTACCTCAAAAGTGAGAAACAGACCCCACTCTACAACATCCTCACGACGTCTAGCATAATGGGCCACACCCTATGTCATCATCTGAACCCGTCTATACTGTCTTAGTACTCTCATAACCAAAAAGTGCTTAATGATGAAGGGAGTGCAACTGATCATATATCTCACTATCCCACAGGTAAGGCAACTCTCTGTCATCCTCATCCCATGCCTCACAAACAAGATACGGTCTCCAAATGACTGTATCCATATCATCCAAAATTCATCACCAGTACTCTAACTTGCCCAGCATCGGCTAAACAAGGGGACCTATGTATGCATATACATACGGATAGCCCACTGGGAGATCTCTCTGAAGAATAGGGTGGGTGATGGCAATGTCCTCCCATACTCAAATCTAAAGAAGAGTAACTCCAGACGAGATACTCTTCCCCTCTATATATACCACCTGATGAAGATTTTGGTATAGATTGGCAAGCATGCATGATCCCCATGCATATCTAGTCTAATGGAGGAGCATGTCCTCTAGAACCCAACCCCAACCTACTGATAGTCCCTTTGACCTGCGATCAAGACAAAGGAAGCCACCAATGAAACCTGCTAGAACTAATGGAAGATGGGCATATCTCTATACCTTGTCTCTCCATGCAATCTCATACCCACCAACATGAGGATCCTGAAAGACTCTCCATAAGGCATCTATCCCCCCAATCTCCTTGTGATCATAAATCACAAGCTCACCAACTACTGGATGCCTAGAATCCTATACACATCCTCAAGTGTCATAGTAATCTCTCTAGTTATCAAGTGAAAGGTATTATGCTCACTATGCCATCTCTCAGCTAATCTGGTCAACAGTGCCTTGTTCACCCTATACTATGGGATCCTAAGAAGAGAACCCAACCCACATCTAACAATCACCCCTATCTCTGCCTGAGATAGTCTGGGAATCATGTCCCATGTCCGAGGAAATATCTCTCTAATTTAGAGGATATTAAAATCCTCCTATAAACATCAAGCACATCAAGGATCAAGTCATCAAGAAGGATTATCAAAAGAAAAAATCACGCAAATCATATCAAATCAAGTGAATCATATCAACATCATCAACCTATCATCACTATTTGTCTTTCAATCAGGAAAGCAAATTTATCAAATTATTTACTATTTATCCTTCAAGCGTGAAGGAAAATTTATCATTTCCTACTATTTGTTTTTCATTCAAACATGGAAACAAATTTAACATCCAGTCATCTCAACATCATCATCATTACTATTTGTCTTTCAATCAGGAGAGAAAATTTATTAGAATCACCATTACTATTTATTCTCCAAGCAAGAAGAAAAATTTATCAAATTGTTACAAAATAAAGCTAATCTATCCTTGGTTTTATTCAAAATCATCAAATCAGTTATCTAATATAGCAAACAATCATCAAGCAAGCATCAAATCAATCTTAAAAATGCCAAATTGGGAAAATTTCATGGATGTGCTAAAACAATTCATCTATGTGCTAAATCATCAATGCACTACTTTATTTATGGATTTGCTAAAATAGAGGTTAAATGCGCTAATTCATCGATGTGCTAATCTATCAAAGGTATGCGCTAATGTACTTAGTGTATGCGCTATTCTAGCCTATGCGCTATTTGAACATCGTATGCACTATTCTATTTGCTCCTATGCGCCATTCTGGAAGATGCGCTAATCTATTCACCAATGTGCTAATCTATTCGGCTATGCGCTAATCTATTCGCCTATGCGCTAAAATAGTTTTTCGATGTGCAAGGTCGAATGCGCTAAACTACCTAATCTATGCACTAAACTAAAGCTCACATGCGCTAAAGCAAAAATTCGAAAATACAAAAAAAAAAAATCATCAAAAATGCATTAGAAATTCACAAAGGAGGATCAAGCAATCTTACCAGAGGTCCGTATGTTGCTGGTCTCTAATGACGGCGGGCTCACTCGAACCGATGGCGCTCGTAATGGATCAATATCTCAAAAATTCTTCTTAGAGCTCTGAAAATTGCAAAAGGTTACTATTAAAATAAAAATGACTTTTCACCTTTTTCACCTTTTAAGGGGGTAAAAAAAGAGAGGTTATTTTTATTTTTACTATGCAATGTGCTATTTCGAGAGATAAATCGACAATTTCGTTCCAAAAATCATCTCAATTCTTTCAAATCATCATCATCACTCAAATCACACAATTTATCTCTCAAGGGGGCATATAGCATCAATCAATTTTCAAGGTGAGGGGAAAAACTTTTTAATTCTTTGAAGCAATGCTTTAAACACATCACTTCAAAGAGGGGCAAAATGAACACATCTAAAAATGGTTACAGTTAATCAAACTTGTTAATTAATTAAATATGAATTATTTAATTAATATTCTTCTAAACTCATCTACATATAAATAAATTTAATTATTTATTTATATCGTTCACTTTCTAAATTCTTCCAATTTAATTAAATAAATAGGTTTATTTAATTATTATCATCTTCCTCTTAATTAATTAAATATATTTTACAATTTATTTATATTAATTATCATAGGTTTAAATTTTAAATATAAATAATATTCTTCATTCCACATTTAATTAAATATTTCTAATATTTAATTAAACACTTTCTAATTCTTCATTCCACATTTAAATAAATATTTCTAATATTTAATTAAACACTTTCTAATTCTTCATTTCACATATAATTAAATATTCTAAAATATTTAATTAGAAACTTTCCTCACCTCACACTTAATTAAATATTGTAAATATTTAATTACTTGCCTTTTTCATCTCTCACACATAATTAAATATTAATTATTTAATTATGGAAACTTCTAAATTTATTGTCACATTTAATTAAATAAATTTATTTATTTAATTATGAATTTTTCCTCAACTATCAACTAACTTCTCATAAATGAAGTGCATAAATGACAACTTTCCTTCATTTTTGAATGGAGAAGGTTGTGTAGGAGGAAACATCTCGCATTATTCTCTCAACCTTCCATTTTTTTATCAACTTCTCAATCTCTCACCATTCATCTTGACAGGTTTGAATTCAACAGTTGGTCTTTGCCAACTAGATTCTTGTCTCCAAAAATCTATAAATAGAGCCCTCTTGTGAGTTGAGAAGGATCCTAGATCTTATGAATTTAAGTGCAATTACTATAGTTGCATTCGAATCATAATTTAGCATTTCAAATTCATAGCATAGCATTCCAGTTTTTAACTTCATAGCTTCAATCATTTAGCAAATAAACATGCATGTTGCATAAATCTCGTTCTCCTAAGTTGTTATTTCAACAAGTTGATGCTTATACCAATTGAGAGCCAGTAACTTGCATTGAATCCTTGGAGATAGAGGATAATGGGATACATTTGAAGGAGTTCTTATTTAGAGTTTGTTTTATTTTTTTAATTAGTTTCCTTTGATTTAATATTTCATTGGTGTGTTAGTTTATCTTCTTAATTAGACCACATATTCTCACACACAAGAAGAAAAAAAAAAGATGGAAGATGAAACTAAAGAAGAAGATAATCCTGTGGAAGAGGTCGAGGTGAGAAAGAGTCATGAGAATGAGCACCAAATAGAATTTGAAATAGAAGAAGAAAAGGTACCTGGAGGGGAGGATAGCCCCAAGGAAAATTTTGTTACTACTGAAGAAAAGGCTATCTTTATTAGAGACTCGGATGAAGAAGGAGAAGAGAAAATGGAGAAAGAAGTTTCATGCCATGAAGAGCATGCTATTCAACATGTTCAAAGAGAAGAGGGTGGTCATGAATTACCAAAGGAGGGATTTGAAATGCTTGAATGTCTAGAGAAGCAGCTGCAAAAGAGGACCCCCACTCCTATGGATCCCAAGGAAAGATTGGAAGCAATCCTAGCACGAGCTCAAATAGGAGCCAAGAAAGAAAAGAAGCCAAAATTCAGCTCACACATCACGATGGATGCATTGGGATCTTGGACGGTGCCAATTGCCACCCTGGTATTAGATAAAGAAGAAGGGGTAACATATAATATCTCCACCATTGACCTAGGTACAACCACAAGGGAGAAAAAGATTGATCAGCTCCAGGGGTCTATGGCTACAATTGTACATCAAATGAATAAGGATCAATCCTCCAAGGAGGAACCGAAAGAACATGTGGTAGACCTAACCGCCTACATACATCAATGGTCCTCTATTGAAGAACTACTAATGACATCATTAGCCCTGCCACTACTACTATCAAAAGACTAATTAAATAAGCTCGAGAAAAGGAAGAACTGGTCTAAAGCCACTAAGGATTGGTTCCAGAGGGTAATCTACAATGGAGACATGGGCATTGGCCATGCCATCTGAATGAGAAACAAGTTCTAAGAAATGCAAATATAGTTAAAAGACACCAAAAAGATCTACCAACACTTCATTGAGCTCTATAGGGTTACCTATCCTAAGCTCGAAGCTATCCTTAAATTTCCCAACAAATCATGGGAGAAGGAACTAGGTCTAGCAAAGAATGATCAATGGCTAGTCAAGACCTGGAAAATGGGCCTAGACCACTAGAAAGAGGTATTGAAGTAGGTACTCTGTGAAGTGGAGCTTGATTTAGAATGGATCAAAGAGCATAAGGCAAATTCTGAGGATTATTTGAAGCTGTTGGTAGATTATGATATGCCTCTCGCAGAGTTTGATCCAAAAAAAGTAAGGCCATATTTTCACAAAAAGATGGAGAATGGAGCTACAGATTCATTAACGCCAGATTTTATGGACTTTGCTACTAGGGCATTCATCCAATTTGAACATATGGAAAAATCTATGCCTAAGTTCCTGAAGAATTGGGAGCTAATTACGAGTAGATCAAAGAAACTATCATTTCAAGTGCTTCAATTAGATATAATGTAATGGGATAAGCTCTGGGTATCGATAGGAAAGTTCGTGGAGTATGCTACTACAAAGAAAAATGAAGGGATTCCTATCATTGATGATGAGTTCCTCATTGTATGAGCTACAACAAAGAGAAATCAACAAAAGATAAAATGCTATAGTGACAAGCACTAGAGAACAACATAGGCTAAAAGACAAAGATGTATTTTAAATTGTAAATATTGGGGGTAGGTGAAACCCTAGTTTGTAGTGAATCTTGGCCACACAATGAAATTGAATCTTGGCCACTCAGTTTAATTTTTTAGCACTATAAATAGGGGGTCTCCTCTCATTGTCAAGAGAGAGGGGAGTTGTTGTAAAGACATGCTGCTGAAATTGTAATAGAAATTCATTGATTTTGGTGGATTCCTGAGTTTCATGATTCTTCTCCTCATAGTTAGTGGATCTTAGTAGATTTAATTTTTTGTTCTATGTGTTTATATGTTTTAGTATATTAGTGAATGTTGTTCATTGATGCTAAAGAATTTTATTGTGTTGATGCCCTTCCTTATTCATGCTTTTTGTTGTTTGTTGATGATAAATAGCAGTGTAAAGCTAGTCTGAACACATATTGATTGCAGCACTTAAACTTCATATTGTATTCATGTTCATGGTGAATGAATGGTTGAAATTTTGAATTAGAAGATAGCACTAGTTTCATGATACTATAAGCTGATTTGGTTAAGTGGAACTTAGTTTTAGGAAGGTTGTCCACTGTAGCATCCTCCATTTTCACTGTTTATTAGTAGTTGTGGGTCTAGGAACTCCCTTTTATCCCTTCCCTTTTGACTTTTCTTTGAAATAGTAACTTAAGCAAAGTTCAGGCATCATTGTAAAGCAAAATCTAATTATAAGAAATGGAGTTTAGACTGCTGTTTTGAACTTGCAAAAATTGCATTTCCATTCCAACACCTTAAGGACTCCATCCGAAGGACCAATTCCCCTCCAATTTAGCATACGTAAGGCTGCCCTGTGATTACTAGCAGATCACATAAACCAATTGAGAGATTCCAAGCATTGTCATGACCTAACACCCGAGAGACTTTGGGGTGGTTATTTGTAACTTGTTTGCAGATTGTTTCCTTTCAAGAGAGGTGATGCATCTATACATTACCTGTGTTGAGAAGTGCAAAAACACCCATCAACAGAATGGTTCTAGCCTTATCTTTCCTTGACAAGACTTTAAGAACAATCTCCCTCTACCTTAGGGTTGATAGCTAGGTCCTTTAAGAAGGTTTCACACAAAATGATGCAAGAGATGGCATAAGTTCTCAATAAGAACTAGGTCAAAGTAATACTAGGACCCGAGGACTATGGTGAAAAACTTCCATTCTCAAAGTGTTAAACAAGAATAATGGGAAATTATTAAATAGATAAATTATTGTAATTAGGGTTAGAAACCATCAAACACCTAGAATTAAGAGATCAATTAAACCCATTAACCAATAAATTTGAAGGTAATGAGTCAAATAAATAATACATAAATCAAGAACAAAATTCTAATTAAGGTCAAATTACTCAAAGGAAACATGTAAACCTAGTACTCCATTGTTGAATTATGAGAATTCAGTATGTGGATTGGTCAATTGTGTATAAACCATGTTGCAGTTTTTTTTTTTGAAGATCTTGACTCACAATGATGGTCAAATGCTCAAAATGATGAAGAGATGATGAATTCTCAAGCTCATGAAGATTATGAATGCTCAATCTCATGAAGATTGTGAATGCTCAAGCTCATGAAGACTTTGAATGATTTTTTAATGGAAGAAAGGCTTATTTTATAGAATTCATGTAGGTTGTATCAATGATGGATATTGGAGGGTGAAGATCAATAGATGAGATTAGATCAAGAGATCAATGGTGGAGATTGAATGAGAGCTTCAATTAACTAAAAATATCTCCTCATTTAATCAAGGGAATTAGCTTAGGATATTTTCTAGAGGGAAGATATTTTGAAAAGAGAATATTCCCTTGTTGAAAATGGAATATGCTATGTGCAAGTTGGAGGAAAATTAGTTAATTAAAGAATTAATAAATTATTTAATTGTGAGGTGAGAAGAAATTAGGATTTTTAATTAAACAATTGAAATTATTTAATCAAGAGAGGAAAATTAGTATTAATCAAATAATTGAAATTATTTAATTATTGTAGAAGGAGGGAAATTTAAAATTAATTAAATAATTCAAAAATATTTAATTAAGTTGAATTAGAGGAAAATGAGGAATGTGATGAATTAATCAAATAATATTAATTACTCAATTAATAGAGGAAAATAATGAATATAATCAAATAATTAGAAATTGATGAATTAGGGGATAGTGAGGAAAATTATGTAAAATAAAAAATTAGGAATGTGCGATGAGTTCATAAAATTTTAGGTGTCTACATTTTTCCCCACTTTGAGACAATATACTTGTTATGTTGTTTCAAAGACATGACATTCATTGGCTTTTTTTTCAATTTTTGTTATGCCCCATTGTGCCCTAGTGGATGAAGGAATGATGGGAGGATGGTAGGCTTCCCTTTTGAGAGGTCGGTTGAAAAAGTAAAATTTTAGGTCGAGCTCAGATAAGTTGATGAGAAAGGTTGGATGAAGAAGAGGAAGAAAATTTAGGTCCTAGGAGGCCAAAAAACTAAGCAAGAAAGATGGAAAAGGAAAAAAATAGGATGAAGAGGGTGGGAGCGATGGGAACCAAGGTTTTGGGGACCATATATATGCATTTGGGGTCATTTTCAATTCATTTTCACCTTGAGAGTTATATATTTCCAAAGCTCACTAGTAGAATTTGGTAAATAAATGACTAGGTGACTAAAACTTTTAGTCACAACAACTAAAAATGACTAAATTCTACTCATTTTTTACAACTCAACTATAAATGAGTAAATAAATGACTAATTTGGTCACTGACTAAAATATTATTTAGTCACAGAAATAAAAAAATGACTAAATAGTTTGTCATCAAATCCAAAGTAGACAAAAAATTTAAAAAATAATTCGGCCAAATATTGGCATGATGTATTCATGTGTGTGATGTATTAGCGCGATTATTCACATTCATTGCATATTCATTCGTCTCACTTGACCTCACTTCATTCATTCATTGTAGACCTTGCTTCATTCGTTAGCCTGGCATGAGGCATTTTGATCAACAACTACTTGCATGGGCGATAAGGATTTAGAGAGGACCTGGAGTCTTCCAAAAAGGTGGGCAAGGGTAAGGAATTTGGAGTTTGTTGCAACGAATTTGAATTCTTCGAGGCCCTTTGTAGTGAAATCAGTTTTGGGGATGCCCTCTGTAGTGAATTCAGAGGTAATTCAAAACCCTCATTATATTGAACACAAATTCTAAATGCTCATTACAATATACTACTCTTAATAATGTTCTTTTACAATCTTGCCACTATTTTGCTTCATAATGTGCTCGAGATAAATATAATAAAATTTGGGTGTCAGTGCCAAATTAGAATCTCCTCAAATAATTTTGATACATTTTCACTGCAAGCACAAACTATCCTTGTGCAAAGTGAACATGTGCTAGATTTACCCACACATCAGGCATTTGAGAAAAGATGTTTCTTGGTGTAGCTTCTTGTACCTATGTAAAAATTTCCTTTGCAATATCAAATTGATCCCTTTTGGCTAGCACAATGGCTACCTCATTTGTAGCATAAACATTTCCTAGTCTCTGTACCAATACTTTACAATACAGTTCTCTAGCCTTCTCAAGATTTTGTGCCTCCACCTTTGGATCCCTCCTCTCATTGCGAAAAACCTGCAAAATAATTCCAATTTCCAAGTGAAATGTCAACATAAGAATTCTTTGCATTTGATTCACTTTGGGCAACTTTAATTGTTTCTTTGATTTAATCCAATCATGTATTTTTCAGTTCCATTTTTCCAAGAATAGATAAAGAATTTTATGAGTTCCCATCCACCTTAAGTGCATCCCCAATCAATTCTAGGCTTAGTTGGATCTCATTCTGATCTTGAGCCATGGTTGCAAGACGTAGATATGCATCCACATAATCAAGAAACTTGAACAATATTAGCCTGTATAAAGGATTTTCCTTTTTAGTATCATGTAGTTGTTCAAACAACCTAGCGAGATTAAATAGTGTTGTGACTTTATCCCATGGTAACTCAAGTGAAACAACACCTTCTTCTAGTCGATGGAAGAATTTTATATCCTTAAAGAGCACAAGAAAAAATGTAGAATTAGCACTAAGGCTTTTATTTATGAATTCAACCCAAATTCCATTCCTAATGCCTCCATAATTTTTTTTTGAGCCAACTCTAGTTCATCATGCTCAAAATTAACCCCAACATTGTTTAACAATTGAATGGGTACTTCTTCTCTGCTCTTCTTCAGAAGAGACTTTGGCATCTTAAGAGAATCTAAGGCTGCACTAGGTTCTAACAATATTAATAACTCACACATCTTGATAAAGGCATGGGCATCAGGTGGATCTATGTGAGTTTCCTTTCTTAAAATTTATAATGCCTTCTCTGCTAGCCCTTGCTGAGCATATATATGGCCTACAACTTTTAAGCTCTCACAGTTCTCAGGGTGGACCTCCAAAACCTTTTCAAACTTTGAGAGAGAACTCTTACGATCTCCCAACTTCAAATGAACCTATCCACAAAATCTTGTGGCCTTTGGCTTTCCTTGACAAGTTATGTCATAATAACCTTTACTATGATAAGATCATGCAATATTATAATATGAATGAGATTTCATGAGAGGGTTGTCAGTTGAAACAAGAGTTGTCTCAGTCAACTATTCCATAAGAAAATGTTGCCCTACAGTGAAGAAAAAATGGTTTGCTAAATGATTCAATGCCATTGTAGAGTATGGGTATAATTCTAAGGCTCTATGCATATTTTCCATTCCTTCATGAAAACTACCTTTTTCACTAACTATGAGAATCCTACAAGTAAAAAATGAATAAAATTGGCCATAGAGATTTATGTAGAGGAAAAATATCATTTCCTAATGCCTCCATAAAAGTTTGTTGAGCCAACTCTAGTTCATCACACTCAAAATGAAGAAGCTCAATGTTTTTTAATAGTTGAATGGGTACTCATCTACTCTTCTTCAGAAGAGACTTTGTCATCTTAAGAGAATCTAAGGCTACACTGGGGTCTAATGATATTAATAACTCACTCATCTTGATAAATGCATGGGCATCATGTGGATCTATGCGAGTTTCCTTTCTTAAAATTTTCAAGGCCTCCTCTGCCCACCCTTGCTAAGCATATATATGGCCTACAAATTTTAAGCTCTCATAGTTCTTAGGGTGGACCTCCAAAACCTTTTCAAAATTTGAGAGAGAACTCTTAAGATCTCCCAGCTTCAATTGAACCTATCCACAAAATCCTATGGCCTCTGGCTTTCCTTGACAAGTGGTGTCATAATCACCTTTACTATGATAATATCATGAAATATTATAATATGAATGATATTTCATGAGAGGGTGGTCAGTTGAAACAAGAGCTATCTTAGTCAATTGTTCCACAAGAAAATGTTTCCCTGTGAAGAAAAAATGGTTTGCTAAATGATTCGATACCATTGCACAATACAGGTATAACTGAAAGGCTCTACACATCTTTTCCACTCCTTCATGAAAACTACCTTTTTCACTAACTGAAAAAATCCTACAATTAACAAGTGCACAAAATTGACCACAAATATTTTTCCCCATTTCAAACAACAAAATTGCCAAAAAAATACATTTAAAACTTGCAAAAAAATCCAAATAAAATCACAGTGATTTTCATGCCAAAATAAAACCATGAGACCATAGCTAGTTTCTTACTATTATACTTTAATGTATTTTTTTTCCAAGCATCCATAGATTTTTTGAAATCACCTATTTTAGGCTTTTAGCCATAGCAGTAAGGCAGTGAATTGTTTGATAAAATGCTTTGGTAGACATGTATGAAAAATGTGGAAGCATAGAAAAGGCAATGAACTTTGGAAAAAATGCCTCAAAGAAATGTGGTCTCATGGTGATGGAATTCCATGATGAATTCCATGACAAGTGAATTGTTATGGATTGTCATGGAATTCCATCACCATGAGACCACATTTCTTTGAGGCATTTTTTCAACCAGTTCACTGCCTTGTCTATGCTATTGCTTGCTATTATGCTTTGATATATTTTTTCCAAGCATCCTTAGCTTGTTCGAAAGAACTTGTTTTAGGCTTTTAGCCATAGAAAAAAGGCAATGAACTATTTGATAAAATTATTTGGTAGACATGTATGAAAAATGTGGTAGCATAGACAATATAGTGAAATTTTTGAAAAAATGCCTCAAAGAAATGTGGTCTCATGGAATGCCATGACAAGCAAATGCAATTGGTAGCTGCTCCTGGTTATTAGTTATGCAATGTGAAGTAATTGCATAACTTCTTAGGTTGAATTTGTAAATACTATATTGTAATTGAAATTTTCTCATCTATCAACATCTAGTTATTAGTTATGCAATGTGAACTAATGCTTTGAGTTTGAAAGATGTGGAATGCAATGTAATCAGCAATTTGAATATAAACTATAAATTTTATTTTTTTTACAATTCATTAGTTAAACTCTCTATTTTATTTGCTCTTTATAACTCTATTGCTATGGAAATTCCTTTCAATTAAAAAAAAAATGTTTGTTAGTCTAAATTTTTTTGTTGCTATGTGTAGAACATTATAGATGGATCAATGTCAAAGGTTCAAATACCATGCATTTGATGAGAGAATATCTGGTGAGAGTGACATGGAAAAATATCCATGTCCATGTAATGACTGTCTTGTTGGAAATGTGAAAAGAAGTTAGATTTATCGACATATGATAAGATATGGGCATAGTGGTATAAGCCATTGGAATGCCAATTATTACAAAGATATGATAGAATGGCAGAGTGTGAGAGATGAAGAGGAAAAAAACATAAATGGAGTGGCACCAAACATAGATGAAGAGGCAACAATGTTAGACGAAGGGTTTGAAGTTGATAGAATGTTGAACTAGGGTCTAAACGATGATTGGTCCAAGTTGATGGAGGATGCTTCAAAGCCTTTGTATGCTAATTGAAGGTTAAGTAATTTTACAACAATCCTTCAAATTCTTAACTTGCAAGTGGTGTTTTATTGGACAAATGAGAGTGTAGATTAGTTATTGGCATTATTAAGTTCGTTGTTACCACCTGACTCCATATTTCCAACAAAATGAAGTCAATGTAGAAAGGAAATCACTAAGCTAGGCTTAGGGTGTGAGAACATCCACATGTGTGAATGGTTACATATTATTTCGCAAGAATATTTCAAGTGAGTGTGAATGTCTAAAATGTCATGAAGCGAGGTATAAAGAAGAGTTGAAATCAGTTGTGGTTCCTAGAAAAGTTCTTCACCACTTTTTCATAATTCCACAATTACTCTGATTGTATAGGTGTAGAGACATTGTTGAAATTATGCAATGGCATGCCCAAAATAAGAGAACTGATGGAAAACAATGACATGTTCCTAATTCTAAGATGTGGATGGAATTTGATAACAAATGGCCTGATTTTTCTCAAGATCCTCATAATATAAGGTTGGGTTTGGCTCTAGATGGGGTGAACCCATTCTCAAATCAAAGTAATAAATGGTCAACTTGGTCATTGTTTCTAATAAATTATAACTTGTCTCCATGGTTAGCAACTAAACCATTTTTCTTAATGCTATCATTGATTATACTAGGAAAGAAAAGTGTGACTTCAGATATAATTGGTGCTTATCTAGAGCCATTATATGATGAGCTAATGGAATTGTGGAAAGGAATTGAAGCAATTCAATATTTAAGGGATGGTCATTCAATCAAATTCACTTTAAGAGCTTCCTTATTGTTTATGATTCATGATCTTCCTGCATATGGCACATTGTCTAGTCTTAGTGTTCATGGATACCATGGATGTCCTGCTTGCAACTTTAATTATTTTGTGAGGCACTCAAGAATTTTGTGTAAGTGTATTTATTATGGACATCGTGCTTACCTTAAAATGGATCATCCATATTGTCAACAAAAAACACGGTTCAATGGTGAAGAAGAGAATTGTGAAGCACCATTGCTAATAATATGTGATCACATTGTTAAGAATGGAAAAAAAAGAATGTCATTTATTGAAAATGATGGGATTGCTAGTAGTAGGTATGATCCATGTAATGAAAGTGGTGTAAAAAGGTTGTGCAAATTCTATAAGTTTTCATACTTTAAGGATGTAAACATTAGGAATACTGTTGAATTTATGCATACTGAGAAAAATATAGCCTATGCTATTATAGAAACTCTTTTTGGTTCTTTTGATACTATTTCATCGTGTGAAGACTTTCAACAACTAAATATTTGTCAAAATCTTTGGGTTGAAAAATATGATGACGAAAAATATAAAAAACCTAGTGCTCCTTATGTTTGGACAAATGAACAACATGCACAATTCTTATAGTTGATGGCTTAGTCTCGCTTTCCCACAGGGTGTGTAAGTAGTAGTATTAGAATCCAAACCAACATTAATAGCTTAAGAGGCCTCAAGACCCATGACTATTATGTCATAATGGAGAATATTTTACCTATTGTGGTAAATATATTAAGTTTTCCAAAGGGGCCAAGATTGGCAGTTATAAGGTTGGACCTAATATTAAATAGAATGAGTTTACATGTATTAGATCCTTCGAACTTTGAAAGTTTGAGGGAGGAGGTTGTTGAAGTCCTTTGTCTATTGGAACGAGAATTTCCACTAACAATCTTTAACATTTCTATGCATTTTTTGATACATCTACAATATGAACTAAAGCATTATCACTCGATAAGAACAAGATGGATGTATCCTATAGAACAATATATCAAGGTTTTGAAAAAAATTGTTTGTACTAGGGAAAAAATGGAAGGTAGCATGTCTGAGGGATATTCAATGCAAGAGGCCATGGGATTTTGCATAGAATATATGAAGGATTTTTAAAATGGCAATTGGCATGTATGGGATGATGACAAAGAAGACATAGTTACAGGTGAAGTATTGGAAGGAAATGGATGTCTCTTGAAGCTATCACATCAAGAAAGAAGTGTGATACATGCCTATATTCTTCAAAACACATCTTCATTCGATAAGTGGCGCAAGTAAAAAAAATTAATAAAAAAAATTATTTACTCAATTGCATTTGCACATTTATATTATCAATCTTACTATTTGTATATTAATATTCTATGTAGAAAATATGAAGAAGACAATCAAGCTTGGATGCAACATCAACCTCAAAGGCACAAACATCATGTTGATTTGATTGGAGGTGATTCTTTTCCAAAATTTGAAGAATAGATTGCTAATGCAACTAGGGATGCAAAAGAAGAAGGTCAAGATATAAGTGGAGGAAAGTGATCTTTCACAATCTCCATATTTATGGGCTCCACATTTCAGTGGAATGTGGGCCTATGGTAGTCATTTAAGAGTGGAAGAAAAAAACAAACGAAAGATAAATTGTGATTGTGTTGTTAGTGCTGAATTTCTTCATAAAATTGAGAAGAAATTTTATGTTGGATTCATCCAATAAATTATTCTAATGGACTATGGTGAAAATAGTCCTATATTATTAAAATGTAAGTGGATCCGACCATTTGCAGTACAATTTGATGAGTATGGATTTGTACACGCAAATAGAAGACACTTTTTATCAGAGACTTATGAGCCATATGTTTCATCTCTTCAAATTAACCAATCATTTCTAATTGATGATGTAAGAAGCCCAAGATGGTCATATATCATTCAAATAGAGTCTCGTTCAAAATGAAAAATCATGGAAGTTGTTGATATAATTCCTGATGGGCAATATGTTAATTTACAAGAAACATTCAAAGAAGTGGATGAAGACGATGGAGTGTTTGAGGAATAAATTTTGATTACCAACGAAGATATTAGGAGAGAGAATACATTGCATGTCACAAATGAGGCTGAGGAAGAAAATCAAGCAGATGCAAACACAAATGATCAGTATTCTGATCTTGCTGGTAATGCAGATGATTATGATGATGTTTTTTCACCTTAAGAGGTTATATTTTCACGTAAACTTTTGTTATATGTATGGTGTAATTTATTATTGAATGTAATAAAGATCTAAGTATAGGTATGCTTACTCAATGTTGTTTTACTAATATATTTCTAAATATAATCATTATTATTATGTTGGTACATTGTATACCAAACTTGAGATGTACTCTATTGATTTGAAGTGCATTTAAAGTTAGGTTCAGTCATTCTTCTTAGTTTTCTTACTTTGGTTGAAAATTTGAAATTAATTTTGTTTAGTTAGAATATAATTTCTTGTATTTACTATATGTTTTCTAGATGCCAACATATAATGAACATCTGTGATTTAGAAATACATATAGATATCTTAACATTAGGTGAACTAAGCCTCCCAATTACAAACAAATAAGTGATCTCTTAGGTCTAACTGACACTGAAAACTAAAACTAAGAGACTGCAAAATTAGAAAATTGTTCAATATTTTCAATAAAATGATATCTAAAATACTACATTCATAATAAAATCCAATACCACACTACCACAACAGTCAATAGAGGTATGTGTAGGATGGCAAGACATATAGATCAATGTACAAATTCTTACCGCAATACCACATAAACCATATATGAATACCACAGGGTGGCGGTGAGAACATGTTAACAACTAAAGTAAACCACAACCCCACAAGGGGTAAATAGTGACACTATAGTATGGCGATGAAAAATCACTCAACCACTAGAATTAACCCATTGTTCTATGGGAGTCCAAAGGGGTGTGCGCGGGGTGGCGGTACTACTACCGCTACCTTGCAATAGTCTTGATATGATAGAGTGGTATGGAAATGAATAATCACTCAACCACTAGAATTAACCCACCATCCCATGGGAGTCCAAAGGGGTGTGTGTGGGGTGGTGGTACTGCTAGTGTTAAACCACAACTATTTTGAAATGATCGAGCAGTATTGCAGTACAAGCTGTCAAAGCTTTAAATGATTACACCATTCTATTTCCCAAGATCAACGAAATATATTCAAACTCAAAATATGGGTAGATTTTAAAATATTTTGCACGAATTCACATTAATAGTGAGGTGATAGAGCTCAACAACAAATATTACTTGGGATTCGGTGACATTTTGACAATCATTCACAAAGCTTAGTGTACCAGAGGCAATGGCGTTCAAGTGAGAAAACTCTGTAACTATTATTTTTTTCAGTAAGTTCATAGAAACCCTCTGTAGCAAGTGTATAAGAACTAAATTTTCTTCTACAAGTAGACACTTAAAAAATCAAGTAGGATTAAATTCTTCATAATGCCACCCAAAAGAAGTCAACTTGCGAGTCCACAGTTTCTAAATCAAAGAAGAGGTCCCTGTAACAATCCATTTTAGATGTGTTACCTATTTTTGTAGATAAAGAATCCAAAAAGGTGTTTAAAGATACAACCAATGGATGTAGAGACCCAATTATCCCTATCTCAGGGTGGGATCTATTTTGGTACTTCTATGAAAAAAGGGTTGAGAAGATTCTCGTTTTGAATCCTTGGACCTTAGATTTGGCCAAATTGATAGTCCCAAATATCTTCATAGATGTTGAGTTTATAAAAGTACTGGCACAATATTATCACCTGACTACCAGGAGTATAAGAATGCCAGATGGTTCACCAATAAGGTGATAACTAAAGAAGCAATTATAGAGTGTTTTATGTTAAACAAGAAAGCTATCACTAAGATCGACTTGGACAGAAGTGAGGAGGATTATAGGAGATTGAGAAAAACCTACAGGAGTGATGAACTTCCTTTACACATGAAAAAGGGTGTAAACAATAGGAGGATACCTATCTCCCCCTCCCAAAATGAGTCATTTTCCATAGAATACTTCCAACTATATTTCAAAAGAACTTATTTTTATTTGTGCCAAGTTCTTGGAATAGATGCTCAAGAGAGGATGCCAACCTATCTCATGATGATGGCAATGAGGATACAAAATCCTGAAGTCCACATTGAGTATGAATTTGCTGGTAAAATTGAGAAAGGGCTACATGAGGGATTTTTGCAAGTAGGAGAGAACTTAGCTCCCACCGCTTTTAGGAAATACTCTTTATTGCATCATTTAATATTGTACCAAAACAAAAATAGATGGACTAAAATAATGTGTTTGGGAATGACTGATGATGAAGGGAACAGGTTGCTTATACAAAATTGGTGTTACATCTAGGATAGTAGATGTAAAAATAGTGATTATGTAATATTTCATGATGATTTCGTAGTAAAGGTCATGGCCACGCTTGGTCATATTTCACCAATATTTCTTGATAAATTCATGCAAGTATCAAGACCTTTAACATTGAAGCCAAAGCAGCGACACACTCACAATGTCAATGACTAGTTCTTCTTAGCAAACCAAATAGTAATAAGGGTCTATGGGTGTCCTCAAGCCCCACATGTTTTGCCTAAATTTATTTCTATTCGAATTGAATTTTTAGAATTTATGTGGAAAATGTTATGGATGGAATAGGATGTTATGAAAAGACAGAAAAAGGGGACATTCCTCCCTAACCTAACTCAATGTGAGGAGCTATCCATAGGGTGTGACACTCTTGAAGAACTGCAGAACTATTTGAAGATGTGGTATTCATTGAAGTCACGAGGAGAAAGGGTCTTTGATCTTGAAGGGCATATTAAATTTATAAATCAGACACTTCTCACTAAAGCTGGGATTACCCATGTAATGGATTACAAATATGTAATAAGAAATTGCTTTACACCTATTGAAGTTTTGAGAGGAAGAGGAAGTGGGAAATCATAAAGAGGCTTGAGGAGGAGAAGAAGAAAAGGGACACTGGATTCCAATGATTCTATGTTGAAGAAAAGGATCCTATCAAAAGGATGAACATAATAATTGACAACTTTGAAAGTTTATATGTTGAACCAGAAAAGAAACCTGAGGGTCAGTCTTCAAAACCCTCCAAGCTACCCATCAAACCAATTAGTATTGCAATCACAGAGCCCCTACCAAACACTACCACAATTCAATAAAAAGCATCCCCTGAGCAACCAAGTCCTAAAAGGAAGAAGACACATGGAGTGGCCCCCTCAGTGGCATATGAAATAATTGAAGTAGGGGATACTGAAGAGGTAGTTGATGTACTTTTAAATTTTAAAGATTATGAAGTTAATTAGCCACCGCCTAAGCTTGCAACTGATGCTCACAAACCAGAAGAAAGAGTGGATGTACATGGGAATAATGATCAAGAACTACATGATGATGAAAGGGTGATTGTTTCCCTTAGATTTATTGAAGATGATGAATTTATTCAAACTCTCGAGTTTAAGGATTTCTGGTTTAAGATGAAAATGAAAGAATTTGAGGAAAGACTCCAAATCAATAAGATGGGCATTGAGGATTCAAAACATGACTAGATTGTTATCCAAACTCTTGAACAACTCAAGATTAATGAAATTACTATTAGCCTTGAAGAAGTAATAAAATTGGTCTTAGAAAGCAATATACTAATTATTCTTGGGATGGAGTTAAAAAATATATCCTTACTGGATAAAGTAAGAAGCCAAGAAGATCCCATGTTGGTTTCTAAATTTAATTCAGATGAGGGAATGAGTGGCACAAGTTACAATCCAATACTTGAAACCCTAACCCTTTGGACAAAGCAAAAAAGAACGGAAAAAACCAAGATTTCTTGATGTTGTAAAATAAATGAGAGTGACTGCCATAGTAAATACACTTCAAGATACATTAGCATTGGAGGCAGAAACTATGACAATACACTCAAGAATGTTTACTAGGGATGTGGTTAAAGCTATGGAGCTTAGATTGGTAGAATATGAGAAAGCACAAACTAATCTGAATGATGAAGTGAATAGGTTATGTTAACAATCAAGATTGCACCCTAGCTAAGTTTGACTCAACTATCCTATCGAAACATGGAAACAATCTCAGGTTGTGGGTGACCTATGGCGAGAATGAATCTCCAAATAGGGATGGTTCCCATGGAAGATCACCTAATCTAATTTATTTTTCTGAGGAAAAGGGAGAAGGATACACTAGTACAAAAAAACTAAAAATGACTAAATAAACTACTAAAAATTTCATATAAATGACTATTTTTGGTCACGTGACCATTAGTAATTTATTGTCGGTCATTTATAACGCGACCAAATTTATGACTAAACTATTTTAGTCATTTATCTAGTCATTGATTTAGTCATTGATTTGGTCATTGATTTGGTCATTGATTTAGTCATTGATTTAGTCATTTATTTAGTCATTAATTTAGTCATTGATTGTTGTTAACTGGTCATTTAATTAGTCATGGTAGTGATTTATCTAGTGATATATTTAGTCATTAATTTAGTCATTGATTGTTGTTAACTAGTCATTTATTTAGTCATGGTAGTCATTTATTTAGTCATTAATTAGTCATATATTTGGTCATTACTTTAGTCATATATTTATTCATATATTTAGTCATATATTTAGTCATTAATTTAGTCATTTTTATTTACTGGTTTCCATTAATTGGTAGTAAATATAGTCATGAAATGAATAATTTATTAAATACCATAAATTTTATAATGCAAAACTAACATAATATTAAACTTGAACTAAAACATAAAAGAAAATAAAAATATTATATATACGAACAAGCTAGAACATGCTAGAATTAAAAGATTGATCCAACATCATGATAAATAAAGGTAATCTGCAATAAAAAAATTTAATGCAAATATATATATTTATCAAGTTATAAGATGTCAAAGTTGTTTAAGAGTTTCCAACTCTTTCAAATACACCATGATAATTAAGATCCCTAAACAACACATTCAAAATACTACATAAAGCAATGAACCAAGATGTCTAACAACTAGTACATGATAAACATGTTCAACTATGTCTTTTTTTGCAAATATTTTAGTGGCCACCGTGTGAAGTTTCCCTCTTTCTCTTTCAGATGAGCAACTCCATCTATTTTGTCTTCATAAACAAAGGGTATGTTACTTGTGACCTTTAAATTTTCTACATTTGCATCTCCTATTCCTTTCAAGTTGACTCTATGTACAATAGATAGGGAATGAATCTGTCTAATGCCCACAACATCACCATCAAATAGATCCAACACCCTAACTTTATCCCCTTCTTTAAGTTTATCAATACATTTCTGCAAAAAGAAAAAAAACAACACATTATATTACATAGGTAATGATTACCCTTGTTTACATAATAAAACAACCATTACTTAAATAGTACTTGCATGTGTGTGCTAAAATAATTACAAAAGGAAAATTTTAAAAATAATTGCAATGATACCTTATGAATGTTTTACCCTAAAAAATTACCTTAGTAGTCTCACATGTTTGTTGATCAAGAGGCCTGGTAGTCTAGATGATTATTATCATCCATTGGGTATAAATTCAACCAGAAAGAGAATGGGGGAGAGGGATTAGAGTAAGCATAGATTCCAAGAACCATTCATCAATATAATTTACTAAAAAACCAACACTCATAGTAGTGCTTACAATGTTACTATTAGCTTCATGCTAATCAGATAGAAAGGCCACAAATATAAACACTATATTACCATGCACACATACCAAAGACATAAGGTTATGATAGCACTATTACACATAAAAAATGTAACTAATGCACAAAGAAAAAGAATGCAATATGAGAGCACTACTACTATTCTTGCAAGGTGAAGGTGAAATACATTGGGATGTACAAAAATAGTGGCATTAAATCTCTAAAACATAACCCCATGCAGTCAACATAACTTTGTCAATGATGACATATAAAAGAAGAACAACGAACAAAATGTATCAAGGTAACACATGCTAGCCATTAAGAGCAGTCATTGGGGAAACACTACTATCCTTCTCTATGGATTTCATAGTAGCAGTAAAGGAGTAAAAAATAAGGTTGGATGTAGAGGTCACATAAATAATAGAGAAAGAGCTTTTCACTATTAGAAAATAGTGTAGGAGTATGCAAAAAGAAGTAAGGAATGATGTCCAATGAACAAGAATTAGTGGAATTCCATGAAGTTAAAAATACAATGATAAGCATGGCACCAAGGAATGTAAGGAAAAGTGAAAAGACAACAAGAAACAACCATCATGTCTTCTAGCATTTTTTTCCATCCCAAATCACCAAAGGTTGCATATCTATTAAGAGGGATACAAGTTTGTAATAATAAAAGGATTTAGAAGTTGTCATAATAAAAGACCATTGACAATAAGACATGGCAGTGCTATGAGCAATTGAAATAATAAAGAGTATGCAGCAATAGTAACCAAAGGTTTTGAAATGTTGTCTTAGAAATAAAACAAAGAAGTGATTTCCAACATGTTAGAGCATGGAGAAGGTATCAATGAAAAAAACATTCAAAACAAAGATATGCTTGAAGAATCAAAGCGAAAGGGAAGTGAAGGAAAGGTTTCATGTAAAACATTGTCTTTATTATGAAAGAAGGGCTATGTTTAATTTATGCTCATTGGTTTAACAATTTGTAATGGTCACACTTCTCTAGTACGAGGAGTTGTGTAGCTTATGTTTTAAATCCCTTTAAGTTATCAAATGCGGGAGAAGGGAACACAGATCTATAAAAGGGTCACATATTCATGTGTTTAATGTCTTTGGTGCTAGAGAATAAATGCTTTGTCCTTGATTTGAGAAATTCCTTCATGTATTGATTTTAGTGAGTATCCATTTTAAGGCTTACCATCTTTCTCCACCCAAGCTCATGCCAATCGGTGTCATACACATTTGCTTGAGGAAATAACACTATATCAATGAAGAAGTATATGTGAACTGACCATGGGTAGAAAAAATGTAGCAATTATCAGCTTATGTTCTCTGGGTGATTAGAAATTATTTATATGCTATCATCATGTCATAGGCTCATGCTAGTTATGTGCCTTTTGGTGGGTAAATTTTATATCTCCATAAAATTTTAGTCCATAAAATGAAATTTAGATGTTGTAAATAATGTACATATAATTAGATGACTTTTAACACCTTGTTTTGGAAAAGAAAGTGGAACAACATATAATGTACATACAATTAGATGAATTTTAACCCATTGATTGTTGGAATCAGAGGACATAAACACTTTGATCTTGAGGACATTCTCACTTAGGGAGTGCATTTGAGCTTCAGGTTTACAATACAGTTCAGTCTTTTTGTGAGTCCATTAATTGTTGTAGATTTGTAAGTGTTGTTTATTGTTGATTTAATGATTGTCATAATAGTCCTATGGTTGTAGAGATTTGATAATAGTTAACATCTATTTCTACTAGATTTTGATTCATTTTGTTCAAATCTATGTAATTATTTGGCTAATTATAAGTGTTGTGATGTATGATTAATTGTTTTTGTTTGGATACAAATTAGTGAAAGTTGTTATGCTGCAAACTTGTTTTCATCAAAAATTTGAGGAAAGGGACATTACAATATTTGATGAAAATTTTGTCCTAGACCTTGCTTACTAGTTTAAATGGCCTTTCCTTCATACTTAGTGATGTTAATCTTGTTTTGTTTTGCACTTTTACTTTTTTGCTTGAAGGCTTTGATGTTATAGTCTTTTTCAATACTCTATGTAATAGAACCTCATTGCTAGGCCTAAATCTCTTGCTTTGTGAACCTTATTCTTTCATAATTTCTTATGAGTCTCATCAATCACACAATTCTCCTTTTTAGCTATCTCTAATACCAGATGTATCAACTAGGTTGGTGGATAAGAAGGTATGCACCAAATTACATTCCAGTTATAGGATGAGTATATATGTAACAAAAATGTTGGAATACATGTGTGTATGTGCATGCACATGTGAGGGTGTGTGCATGTGTCTAGAGATGTGTGTGCATCTAAGGTCACATGTGTATCTATCTAAGTTCACATGTGCACTTGTAGATGTTTTTAGTTGTGCATATGTATTTGGGGGTGGGGTGTGAGTTTTCTTATGTGTGTATGTCCTAGACATGGGAATTAGATACTAAGGGAATAGAGTTAATCAATGAAAGGGTCAAACATAATTCTAAGAGAAATTTGATGAACATAAACAATTGGGTCAATCCCAAGTGTTGTAGTAGCAATTTTCATGGCTGTAGTAGCAATTTTCATGGTTGTAGCAGTGATTTTAGTGTGAGGGTAGTGAGTTTTATGGCTGTAACAACGATTTTAATGGATCGAGTAGAAAATATCATTACTAAACAACAAGAAGACATTAAGAGAAAGTGACAAGAATATCAAAATAAACTTTTTTTTAATAACAACAACTATAATGAAGAGTTAACAACAGATCCATGAAGGGAAGAATAGTAGGTATCATCTAATGAAAGAAGAAGCACTCATTAGCTACTCTCTCATCATATGGATGATATTGATTTGTATTCAACCTTTGGTGTTGATCCATCTATAATATTGTGCATTCTAGTATTAGTTTAGTTTCTGATTTAAAGAAAAAAACATAAATCTGAAAACAGAGATGCCAAAACATTGTTGAAAGTAGTCACTTTTAGTAGAGACCATAACAAAAATAAGAGGATATTTTTGTTCTTTATTCCTCCTTGTTTTGGTTTGTCCTTGTTTCCAAAAGACACATGATGATGTTTGTCCTTGTTTCTTAGAGCATATCACATGATACATGATGTTTCTCTTCAATAATTTTGCCTACTCTAATACGTTTGGTATATTCTTCATTGGTGATGCTCAGATTCAGTGGTTGGATTTATTTTTGGCATGATCTATGGTAACATACAATTGACGTGCGAATGGTGATATGCTTCATGTATAGGTGGCATATTGATACAATGGTTGATATAGTGGCATGATAGTGGATATAATTTGATCTTTGACTATGTACACTCTAGCATTCTTAGTGCATATGTCACTTTCTTTATTGATGGGAAGATAGGTTATATGCTATGGTTTCAGGTACATGATCATTTGTGTTTAATAATTAATACATATATGTTTGATTTTGATTTTTATCTTGTCATATTATTCAAATGAAAAGCTATTAAATTCTTATCAAATGTAATATGTATAAGTTTTATAATCAAGATAACAAAAAGGATATAATCGTAGTAATGTTTGACTTGTGAGTTAAGAGGATTGATTCCACAAAGAAACAACTAAGGGAGGTAGTGGAATTTACAAATAATTCAAATAACTTGAATAGAAACAAGGATGTGAACCTAAGCCACTCACAATGATCAAAGTATAGCTATGCAAGACTTAGAGAACCTTGTGCATGCCTTAGCAGCATTTAACACTAGTATGCAATCTTAAATTGCATCATGTGCACCATGTGAGCAAGTCATTGCATGATCATGTGCTACCATGCATAACTCAACACACCTTTGCATGCCACCTAGTTTTCATTGCACAATTAGAAGTCCTACACATGTGGCATACACGTGAGGGTTATATAAAGTGTGGGATTGGAACACGAACCATTAGGTGTGTAGGCTCCTCTAGCATCATTGCCAATGATAATCAAAATAAAATCATCACACACAATTCAACCAAGTGCTTGGGGCCTTCTGCTAATGTGCATCCAAATCCATACTCTTTGGGGTGGTTGCAGCAAGGTAAGGATATTAAGGCACATCAATAATGTACCTTCATGTACAATTTGAGAAATTGGACTCAGAAAAAACTTAGAAGAACCAAATTTGAATCAACTTGGTGACTAGGCCAAACTTGTCAACTTAAAAAATTACATAAATTCCTAAAAAATAAATTTTATTCATAACCTTTTGAAATTATAGCCAATCATAGGCCAAAAATTCCACTAAAATTGTAGAAGCATATATGAATAATTAGGGTGGTCAAACCTACAAAGGCACAACGTAGGGTTGCATCATGAGAGAAAAGTAAATTTAAAAATTAAAGATTACAAGCTTGGGTTGTACTAAAAAACATGCAAATAGTTCCTTACCTAGGGGCAACAAGCACATAGGTTGTAGGTGTATGAGTTGCAAGTATGTGGATAGCAAGCACAAATGTTGCAGAGAACAAAGAAGAAGCACATGCAAGTCAAGTGGAAACATGTGATTGTAAACCCAAACACATGTAGGGTAGACAAAAAAGTGTGACCATTCTTGAATCAAGTACAATAGTGATTGCACTCAGAGGAGACCTTTGTACTCTAAAAATGCTTTGAAAATTTCTTTTGCCAAATCACAAGTTTGTGTGCAATTTACTATTTTTCTTCAACATTTTGCAAGTAATTGGTGATTTGTAAAAGTATGTTTTCAAGGATAGATCAAACCCATGCAATATGGTCACTTGTGATGTTGTACCTCTAGAAATATGTGACATACTACTTGGAAGATCATATATGTACGACAAGTATGATTCTTGTCAAGCAAAGGCGCAATAATGAACAATACATGTTGGAAATTGATACTTCAACCTCTATGAGTCATCATCATAGTCCAAGTTAAACTCTGTCTTTACAAAATAGTGTCACAAGACCATTACCCATAGGAAAAATTTTGTGTTTCTCATGGTCTGTCCAAAGGCATATATGCTAGCAAAAAAGTGAGCACTTGTAGTGTGCAAGACTATGCAAACATTGTTGCAGCAGCAATAACTCAACAATATGGGGTCATCTTTGAAGAACACAAGGGTTTTCCAACACACTTCATGGTGTGAAACCAAATTGATTTGATTCCTGAATCCCCTCTCCCAACTAGACCTCTATATCACAACTCTATTTGAGAGAATGAAAAATTCAATGCCAAATCCAAGATTTGATCAATCAAGGTAAGATTTTACTTATCCATTCTCTCATGCATCAACTTGATAGTCCTTGCACCAAAAAATAATGGCACATGGTACCTTTGAATTAAATATTGTGTGCTTATAAAGCTCACAGTGAAGAACATATATCCTCTACCACACATCAATGACCTTTTGGATCAGCTCCACAGTGCACAATATGCCACTAAGATAACATCAAATTTGGGATATCATCAAGTACCAGTTCAGATTGAAGATATTTAAAAGATGATGTTTAAAACTTATTAGGGACTATATGGATGGATGATTATGCCTTTTAGTATTTTACCCTAATAAATGAACTAATGAAATTCATGTGCTTGATGAACATACTACAACCCTTCACTAACTCCATCATCTTTTACTTTGATGACACCCTCATCTCAACAAGACTTGGGACGAGAATCTATTGCATGCCTCACTTGTGCTAGATACTCTTCATGAACACAAGTTGTAAGCAATACCTAATAGGAGCACTTTTGAAACCATCCATATCTAGTACCTATGCCATTGACCATGCCAACATCTAGGTAGACCTCAAAAATATCAAGGTGATTTGAGATTGGCCAACATCATGTAGCCTCATTAACTTGTGCAACTTTCTTAGACTCACTAATTTATACTACAATTTTGTTATTTTTTCCCACATAGCATTGTCACTCAATTAGACCATGCATGCCAAGACACATTCACTTGGAAATCTATGCAACAAAAAACCCTTCAAGGAGCTTAAATAGTGCCTCTACACAATGCCTATTTTAGTAATAATTGATAAGGTGTACTCCTCTAAAAATCAAAATTTGCATCTAACTATGCACTCAACAATATACTTACACATCATGAACACCCTATCACATCATTTGGAAACCCTTAGGAACATGGTTCAACACAACTCTACCCATAAGAAAGAGTTGTACACCATTGTTCAAGATATCAAAAAGTGACACAACCACATTTTAGGGAAGGATATTATCATCCATTCTAGTCACAAGCCATATTAGTATTTGTCTACACAAAGAAAATTTGAGAATTCATGCTACATGAAGTGGACCATATATTTGCAATGGTTTCATCAAGTGATCAAACACAAAGAGGAGAAAAATAATATGTACCCAATACCTTTCGTAGTCCACCAATCCACACACTCATTAGGTAGTGTGTCAAGTCTTAAACTTCCTATTGCATTGCTAATATTGCATATAGGAAGCTAGGGCTTTAACCCCTTTGTTAGTAACAACAAGTACTTGAGAGTCCATCGACATGGATTTCTTGAATGGACTGCCTATGGCTAAGCATTAGAATGATTTTTCATTTGTTGTGGTAGGTTGATTCTTGAAGATTGTCATTATGGTGACATGTGAGAAAGACATTATTGCATCAAAAGCTATGTGCCTTCTCAATATTGTTTGTGTCCATTTTGACTTACACACATCCATCATATCTTATTGTGATCCAAGTTTTGTTAGTCACTTTTGGGAGACCTTGTGGATAGTGTTAAATAAAAATTGGATCCATGCACAACTTTACATCCATAGTTCAGTGACCAAACAAAGATAGTCAACTACAAACTTCTACACCTTCTATGCATCTACAATAGTGTGCATTTGCACACATGGGATGCCAATTTTCTTTACATCCAACATGCTTATAACAAAGTTCTTCACAACTCTACAAGGCACAATCTCTTCTAAACATGTATTGGGTTCCAACTAGTAGCATGCTTGGACATATCCTACTTCACACCATCAACATCAAAGTCACAAATGCATAAACAAGAAGCAAATAAGGTCCACAACATCACAACCCTCTCCTTTATAAAATTAAACCTTATTCATTAAGACTAGGAAAAATGTTTAATGATAATTAATTAAAGGAAGACATTTATTAAGTTAATATGATATTAATTTAATTGATAAATTTTGATAAAAATTATAAATAGATAATAATAAATAAAATTTATTCATACAAAATAAATTAAAATAAAATATATAAATTTTTAATTAAGTAAATAAATAAAGACGAGATAAATAAATAGTTAAGTGACAATTATTCTAATGTTTTAATAGTTAAATGATAGTTAAAAAAAATTACTCAAGTTAAAAATAGTTATTTTGCTTAGTTTACTTGTTAGCTCAAGTTAATATAGACGATTCCATGTGAAAATAATTTCTTTTATTTGAATGATATTTATCCTCAACTAATTAGTGAGTTGCATGAGGAAGATAACTCCTTTATAATAGTTAAATAATAGTTAACATTCTTGATAAATTGTTATCTTTAAGAAAACAATTCTATTCATTTAAAAATTATTTATTCTTGTCCAATTAGTGAGCTTGCATGGTGGAGATAACTTTTTTGAATTCATTTTTAATAAATTAAATCAAAATAAGATGAAAAATTAAAAAAAAAAAGAAAAAGAAAAATGGAAAAATAAGAGTTCAAATAGAGAGGAGGAGAACATGATTGGGGATGAGAAAAAAGAGTTAAAGCATTTATGTGTAATTATATCTATCACATTTTTTTTTTAAAGTAAAAGTGGCAAGTCACTATAATATTTTTTATATATAATAGTTTAAAATTACAACACCTAGTTTAAAGAGCATACTGGTAGGAAAGAACCAGGAAGAAAACCTCTGGTTGTAGCTCAATTACAAAGGAACGTTCTTACAAAATCATCTCATTTATGAGGAACATATAACATAGTTTTGATACTGATGTTTAGAATAGTAATCGAACAAATTACAGCCATCCTATTACCCGAGATTTTTTTTTTGTTATCAATTATAAATTCAGTTTATCCCAACTTTGTTTTAGTTACTTTACTATTGTATAAAATTATTTATGATATATGTAATGGTATTTAAAATATTATGGAATTATATCTCCATTCCTATTAATTACTTTGTTCAAATTTTTGTGTATCACTTTCCCACAGGTTGTATGGCTCTGCAATACACATGAAAACATGAGTAAGAGATCAAATGATTTGTAGATCTGCCTCCCTTTCAACTTTTTATACTATTGTAGATTTGGCTTTATTTACTTGTTGACAAGAAGCTTTTGGTAAATGATTTTATTACTCCACAAGCAGACAAATAATATATCCATGTAAGGATTACCCTTTCTCTGGATCTAGCAAGAAATTGCAAAAGAGAATATACAAAAAAAAAAAAATCAAATTTTAGCATTTTCAGCACTAGCAGCTTCATGATGGAATCCCTTTCTAGATGCTCATTATGAAATGATGCTCTGTTTGGGTTTTACGGTATTTCTCATAGCTGATATTTGCTCAAATTTTATGGTATGTCTATTCACAGTAGGTTGCATTTCCTATTGATTGTGAATATCAACAACCAGCTACCAATTTAAATGATAAACACTAATGCCTGCTAATTTATTTCGAGATTTGGAAAGAAAGAACGTTATAGTATTTCCCTCTGATTCCAAATTCTTAAAACCAATACAACATCACTTAATAATTTATTGTTTTGGGGATTATTAAAGCACATAGCTGAATCATATTATATTGTGTCAGCCATATGGACTTTGTAAAAGAAATGCATCATATGGGAATGTGACATTGAGTATGGTAATTGATGATATCCTTGTATTATTAACTTGAATGAGGTGCTTACTTTGTAGGCATTAAGAAGATTTCACTTAGTATAAAACTATTCTACAAGTAAAATGAAAGAATAATTTTCAACTCAAACAAAATGACAACAAAGGGCAAAAGTAATTTATTTCGAATTAATTTATTCTATATACATTAGTATCAAGGAAAATAATTTAAACAAGTTTAAGTAAGGGGTCTATGGTTAGGCTTGGCAAAGAGTTTTATTAATGAAGTTTCATATTTTCAGCATATAATGGAGTTTCAAATTAATTTACAAATAAGCATATAATCTGCATAAAAAATTATATATATATATATATTTCCAAGACAATTACACTAAGACAATATAATAATAAAAAAACTCAAAAACAAACAACAAATTTGTTCTTTATAATAATGCAACTATCCTATGTCTGTAATTTCAACTATTGTTGACTCATAAGACTGATTAAAAAGAAAAAAAAAACATTGCTCATTCCTTTATGAGTCTCCATGATTCCTTTCAAAGTTTTACTCTCCTTTTTTCTAGCCTTTCAGAACATTTTAAATCATTTGACCTCATTAAGAAATGTGACAGTTATGGCTCTTTTATGACTATTTAGTTTTTTTGTTTAACTACACAATAATAAATCTCATTTTTACTTTAGCTTCAGATGATTGCTTCTCGACTAATGCTAGTTCAAGGAATTTTTTTTGAAAGAATGTCCAATCAACATAGTAAACTTTCACTAGGATTAAAGTGCCACATTATTTTTGTTTTCAGTAATTTTTTTCGTACCAATACATAAGCCTAGAAATTTCTTTGCATATTCAAGAAAATAACAAGTGAGATGTTGGACATATGAAAAATCTTATATCATATATACTATATAGGTCATAATATTCTAATAATCACCATCTCTTAAAAATATATTCTACCTATGCATCAGTAAATGGAACAAGTGATCTAGATTTTTGGGTAGGCATTTGGAGTAGTATAGGATAACATGCAGATTCAGAAGTTAAGCTTTTGAGTGTCATTAGGACTAGCTTCTTTAGTATTGTCTATAATAAATTCTATTATAATAGATAACTATACACATTAAACTTCCAATACTAATAATAAGGTTTAACATATCATTTCCAATTTAGTTCTATCATCTTAGTGATGCTTTCATCATAACTCTACATAAAGAAATACATAAAAATTATTGATCAAGGTAAATCCTTGTACCTATCTTTGTTTGAGTATGGGTTTATTTACTTTCTTGTTTATTTCAATTCCATAAAACTTCATTATCCTGAGCTTTGAAGAAAATATAAGAATGACACTTTTAGCTAATACTGATAAAAGATAAATATAATTCTCAGATAAGTTGTATATGTGACATAATCATTTCTGCAAAAGTTATCTTGTAAAAGTCCCAAATTGCTATTATATGCTATTATTGTAGCCTATTGGGGACTATGTGAGAATGTGCATAATTGAATAATTGAATATATGAGGTAGATGACAACCTTAGAGCTATAGAAGAAAAAATAATTTGCAGCTTTAGAATTTTGTTTAAATAGCATAAAACTTTAAATGATGTATAATATATCATGTTAAGTAAGGTATCATAGAGGAATATGTATAAATGTGACAGAGAAAAATAAAAGGTGTATAATTTTTTGTGATATAAGTGAATAAATAGAACATGAGACAGAATGATCAAGTCAGTGAGAGAATGATCATTTCCAGTGAGGCATTCTTGTAACTAGTGAGGTTCTTTGGTTAGTGAGGCCATTTTTTCTAGTGAGGCACATTCTTTTCAGTGAGAGACTTTGCCAGTGAGGCTTATGTTGCTAGTGAGGGGTGAACCCACAAAAGTGGTTTACAATTGGAGTGAGGAAGGAAAAGTTGAAAAAAATGACCCCATGCCAAAAAAAATCATTTTTGAGGTTCAAACAAACCTAAAGAGGGTTCAAATGAACTAGGGTTTGAGCAAACCCATTCAATGAACTTCCCACCATTCCTTCCAAAGGAAACCCTTTTTGGAAGGGGGTTTGAATGAACCCTGGGTCAAGCAAATCCCTAGGGGTTCGCTCGAACCCCCCATTTCCCTCCTTTTCCCCCTCAAGTGGTAAAAAAATCCAGAATTTTGCACTTCGAAGCTTGGGTTGAGGATGAAAATGGAGGAGACTTCACAAACCCAATTGGATGATGGTAGTCCTCAGAACGAGCTATCCAACGAATATAATTTTAATATGTTTTGGTTTTAGTATGTATTTGTTTTTTAAGTTTTATTAAACATAGGTTTTTCACTGAAAATCAAGCTCTTTGTTCTACACATGTGGAAAAATAGCAGATTATCAAAATAAAATTTTGAAAAATATGTTTAGGCTGGGTATTGATGTCCTTGATCCATTAAAAAAAAATTGAATTTCAATACATACAAAAAAAGTTATGCTGTATACGGTCCGCCTAGGTCTGAATTGTAATTGGTTTGACTTCAAAACTTGATTAAGGAAAAAATATTCAATAAAACACTACGAAACCATATTAACTGGTTAGATATCATAGTTACAAATCTAAATTCGAAAAAATTAGAATTTTATCCTTCATACAAAAAAAGTTATGTTGTATACGGTGAGCGTCACTCCTTAAAAATGTTGTTTTAGAAAAAAAACTAGTTTTCAAAGGAGATGGAAAAAGAAGTGCAATCTGATTCCAAAAAAATTGAAAAATATATATTTAGAATCTATAGACAAAATGTCACAAATCACTAGTTTTTATCATCTTCAAATTCCTCATGGTTTAGCTGCTATAGGAGCTCGAAAGTGAAGATTTAGTTAAAAAAAATTAGTTCAGTGTCCAGTTTGCCTAAAAATTGTAAACTAGTATTGTGGGATCACCCTGAGGCATTTTATAACTAGTGAGGTTCATTAAGCTAGTGAGGTTATTTTACGAGTGGTTTTTCTACCCCAAGAGGATTTTCCACTCATGAAATTCACTGTATTATGGTTCTTTATTTGGTTTCATTTGTGATCTTATTGTTTTATAGTTACACATTTTTGCACTTACATTTATGTGATTAAGAATCAACAATTCAGATTCGTACACATGTTAGCCCTTGAAACATAATTCATATTGTTCTCAAAGGGTTTGAAAAGGTTTTTTTTAAATGTCAGAAAATTGAATTAATTTATCTAGACACTGATTCACCCTCTAAATGTCTATGTACTCCAACATATATAATGAGTCAGTGTTTGGAGATCTATCTTACATTCATTTGAAGTTTACCTATTGAGAATGGAATATGCCTGTATTTTGTATCAGCTTACTTTTGACAATGAGTTTTTTGAATTACCTCTAAATTCGTTGTAGAGGGTCGGGCCTCACTAACTTCAAATTTGTTGCAACAATCTTTGAATTCCTTGCCTGCCTTTTCAAAAGTCTCCAGGTCTTATCCAAACAAGTTTTATCGCCCATTCAAGTGCTTCAATACCCATTCATGAGAATAAAAAACATCTACAACAATTCAATTTCATTCCCATGCCAACAATTATACATTTTACAATTTGTCTAACTTATCAAAATAGCCAAGTTATGTAAACCACTAGATAAACAACATTTAAAATAAATACTAAAATAGTTATTAAGATTAGACTTCAAAATACCAATTAAGGTTGTCTAAGATTAGACTTCATTCATTATTTAATTTTTCTAAGTTTCATTGTCAAGTATTACTTGATCTAAAGTCTCAACTTGGATAGTGAAAATCTGGTCATGAATGGTTTGATGCTAAGATAGTCACTCTGAGTTTTCAAATGTTAAAGACACATGGAATAGATCTATAAGTATTTGCAATCTCATTGATAGTATTTCATGCATGGTAATGTCATCACAGTGATTGAGTGGGGAAAATGTGTTAGAAATAGTCATGTAGAGTAGTGAGAGATAGAATGAGATCCAGGGAAGCCAAGAATAATCAATTCTAGAACAGTGATGAAAAAGTCATATAAAGGCAATAGCAGCAAAAAAGGAGGTCCCAAGTCATTGTAATGTAGTGAAAGGAAGCAAGCGTTTAGTATTTTGAACTCTTTCCAAATGACATAATGCAGTGTTAAGTTGAAAGAGTAATGAAATGAAACTATGAAAATTCTTGAAGACAAATTGAAGAGGATAGCAATGTTATAAGACATGATGAAAACATAGTGCTATATGATGAAAAATATAGAGATGTAAGCAAGACTAGAAAAAACTATGATTACAACATTATGACAGTAACATCTAGTGTTAAAACTATGATACAATGAGCATTAATAATGCATACATAAAGACAATGGGAATGTATGAAAGCAACAGTCCAAAAAATTAAGGTTATAACAGTCAAGATATAGATCTACGGGGGCTGTTGTGATAGTCACAAAGATGGTAAGAATCAATGGGATGACAATGATATGTATCAAGATTAAGCAAATCAAGAGAACACATGAATATAATGGTGTAGTGATAGTCAATCAAAGAGACAAATGAAAGAGAATGAACTCAAAAAGAGATGATGGACTAATGATAGTCCAATCAATACAGTCATATCATACTTTAGATAGTGGGACTAGTGCCTATGATAAAGTAATATGCTTGCATACAGTAGTGATATAAGGAAATATCAAAAAAATAGTAAAAATCAATGGTTATAGAGGTCAAAGGAGTCACTGACAAGATATAAAACTAGTGATGGACATCATAATATAAGAGCACAAAATAATGACAGTTGCAAGCATGATATAGTGGCTGAGAATGTGTTGCAAGTATGGATGTGTTTTATGGTGTTGTCATTAATGTTTTCATTGATGTCAACATAGTTCAGGTTGTGTACAGATGGTATTTGTATAGTTGAGATAATGTAGAAGTGCTTAGAGTACATGGAGCTATATTTATGAAGTTTTAGTTGTGCTTTTGCCAAGTGCTTTTGAGAAAAATTGAGAAATAATGAAAGTAGTGTTGAGGTGTGTTCTGAGTGTGCTCTGGTATTTTGCTCCACATTTCCTCTGTGTTGATCCTATGCCTATGCAGATTTGTAAGTATATTCATAATCTTCAATGGATCATATATCTTGAGTTTTAGCTTCTAGGTCGATGGAGAGTATAAGATGTGTGAACTGGTTTGGCATAACTATCTGTTTGTGGACTAGGAGAAATGTTTTTGCTTCACAGTCTTTTGATATTTCATCTCAAATCTTGCAGATCTAAGAGATGACTCTTTCTGATGGTTTCTATGTTTTGACAAATTTTCTTGTGGTTTGGCACTTCGGAAGACTTTCTCCAGAGCTCTTGTGTTTTTGTTGGTTGGTCCAGGTGGACTAGTGAAGAGTTATTTGTGAATGAAGTTTGTTGTAATTGTTGCGGATGTACTTGAGGTATTCTCAAAGATGGTAAAATTTTTGGTGAAGTGTCTTGTGTGATCCGCATGTGATTATATTGCTGGAGATGCGTGTACTTCAAAGATCATTGATGTTTTCATTAGGTTTGGCCAACCTAGTGTCTACATGTTACATTAAGTTTTTGTATCGACTTAAGAAAGCATGTGCTTGATCCAAGATGTTGATTGGGTCCTAAATTAAATATGTAACTGGTCCTCTCTCATTCTTATCCACCGCAGGAATGTTGAGTAGTCGACCTAGTTTGAATTTGTAAATTAAATTATGTAGTTGACCTTGGAGAATGTTTCTAAGGTTGAAGATAGCATAAAAGAAAATCAAGTTGTAGCAAATTTGATATCCATCCATTCACAAATCGAGCAAGTGAGTGAAGTGTGTGAACAAGTGCAAAAAGCAAGGAGTGAAAGAGAGAATTGAGGCAATAGTACTTTAAGGTGTTAGATTCCTGAAAGCAGTGAGCTGACGACATCTACAATCTTTTGATCAGGTTGCAAATGTGTGGAACCCTAGTGGTGCATCTTCATTTATCTATTTTCATCTTTTGTAGGTAGTGAGCCTCTTTTCTGGACAGTGATTCCTTTAAAGGTAGTGATCCCTTGCATTTGGGTAGTGATCCTTTGTATCTGGGTAGTGAGCCCTCTAGGAGTGAGCCTTTGTATCTGATATTGCATTACTACTATATTGTGAGTTAATCCTCATCGTGGTTTTTCACTCATTGGGTTTTCCATGTAAATCTGGTGTCTCTAGTGTTTTCCTTCTGGTATTTGCATTTTATGTTTACACTTAATAACAAATTGAAATTAAGGTGAAAAGATAAAGTTTATAAGTAAAGTGATTCGATACAACTAATTCACCCCCCTCTCAGTTGTCTTGTGCATTTCAACAATTGGTATTAGAGCTTTGGTTCCTTAGTGAAAATCTTAACCACTTGAGGTAGATCAGATGGTGCACAAGTTGCAAATTCCTATTTTTGATGGAGCTAATTATAGTGACTGGAAAGAATAGATGAGAAGTTATCTTATTTCACTTAGTTTAAATACCTAGAAATTTGTGGAGACAAAGTATGTGATACCAGCAACTGGTCCTTCCTCTACTGATGATATTGTAGCTTTTGAAGAGAATGAAAGAGAAAGGTATGCTATCTTTAGTGCTTTATCTAAAACTGAAAGAACAAAAGTTATTTCTCTAGCCACTACTCATGAAGTATGTAAAAAATTGAAGGACATTTATGAAGGGAATGATAAAGTAAAGTTATCAAGGAAACTAACTGCTAAGCAAAAATTTGAGAACTTCAGAATTGAAAATGGATAAGACATTGCAAGCTATTATCAGAGAGTTGAACTTATAGCAACACAAATCAAGAATCAATGTGGTACCATGTCAGATGAAGATATAATTGAGAAGATCTTGATGACCTTACTAGAAAATTATAGTGATAAAGTATCTGCTCTTGAAGAACAATATGATCCAAAGACATTTACTAAGGAGCATCTATTTGGTGTCCTGACTGCATTTGAAATGAGAAAATTTGCAAGAGATAAGGAGAAGACTGAAATAGCTTTTAAAGCAATGAAGATAGGAGATGATTCAGATGATGATGATTCAAAATATTTGGAAGTAAATTTCATGAGATTGAAGAAAGGTACCAGTAAATACAAAGGTAAGTTTCCTTTTAAGTGTTTTAGTTGTGGAAATATTGGTCATTATGCATCAAGATGTCCTAATAGAGCTACACACAAGAAGAAAAAAGACAATAACAATAATCACAAGGATAAGAAGGATAGGAAGTTCAAGAAATTGTATTATGTCAAAGAAGATGTAGGAATTTCTGATGATGAATCTGACTTAGAGGAAGATAAAGATGAATGTTTGTTTCTAGCCCTAGAAAATAAAGTTGTATCTACTAACCATGGAAGATATGCAAAGGAATCTGGTCCAGAAAGCTAGAAGGATGAAACAGAAGGTACTTTGGTAACTATTTTTCATGCCAAATAGGATGAAGACTTTTGGGTAATTGACAAAGGATGTTCATATCATATGACTGGAGATAAGAGTAATTTTACTAAACTTGAGAAGTATGATGGAGGAATAGTTATGTTTGGAGATGAATATGGTGCTAAGATTGTTGGTAAAGGAAAAATTAGTTTCGATGGAAAATATAATACTGACGATGTTTATTATGTAAAGGGCTTAAGGCATAATCTCTTAAGTGTTGGAAAAATGTGCAGCAAAGGTTTTAAGCTTGTGTTTTAGGATAACACTATGAGATCATTAAAGGATCTGAAAGTGTGGTAGCAACTGGAAGAATAACTCATGGAAACATCTATCAACTTAAGGGTGGAGATGGTCAATGTTTTTTTTCTCAGATTAATGAGAGTTATAGGGAAGTTGTTAGAGATCTACCTAGAATCATAAAGCCTTCAAATTCAATCTGTAGAAGTTTCTAGATGGGAAAACAGACAAGAAACAGTTTTAAAGGAAAGGATCAATCATCTACTAGAATGCTAGAATTAATACATACAGACCTCTGTGGTCCTACAAGAACAAGAAGCCTAAATGGTGATAGGTACTTTATGCTCTTGATTTATTATTACTCTAGGATGATATGGGTTACATTTCTTAGAGAAAAGGCTCAGGCTCTTGATATATTCAAAGCGTTTAAGGCAAGAGTAGAAAATAAAACAAATCTGAAAATCAAATGCTTAAGGTCTAATAGAGGTGGAGAATTTACATCTGGTGAGTTCAATGCATTCTATGAAGAGCATGGCATAAAAATAAATTATTCTTCTCCTAAAACCCCTCAACACAATGGTGTTGTGGAAAGAAAGAACTAGACTATTCAAGAGGCTGCTAGAACTATGATGAAAGAAGCAGATGTTACAGATGTGTATTGGAGAGAAGAAATCCACACTGTTGTTTACATTCTTAACAGAGTTCAGATCAAAGGTAATAGCACTAAGACCCCTTATGATTTGTGGATTGGTAAGACTTCTACTATTAAATACTTTAAAGTATTTGGAAGTAGATGTTACATTAGAAAAGATGATGAAAATCTTGGAAAGTTTGATGCTAGATGTGATGAAGAAATTTTCCTTGGATATTCAAACAAAAGCAAGGCTTACAGATATTTTAATAAGAGATTGAGGAAAATAATTTAAAGTGCTAATGTAAAGGTTGATGAATCTATGTATAGAATAGTGGAAATAAATGAATTTGAACCTGATGATCCTATCTATGTGCAAATACAAGAAGAAGAAAAGGAGGAGAAAGAACAAAGTGACGAAAAGGAAGAGACTCTGGAACTTGCACCTAAGACTCCTAAATATGTTCAAAGAAATCATCCGGAGGAACATATAATTGGAGAAAAAAGTGAAGGAGTGAAGAAAAGAAGCAAAGTGGTTGAGGTAAACTTATGTTTACTTTCTAAAATAGAACCTAAGACTGTGAATGAAGCATGTAATGATGAAATTTGGGTTAGAGAAATGAAAGAGGAATTACAACAGATAGAGAAGAATGAGACATGGGAACTAGTTCCTAGACCCACAAACAAGAATGTAATTGGTTCAAAATGGGTATTCAAAAACAAGCTGAATGAAGATGGTGAACTGGTAAGAAATAAAGCAAGACTTGAATGCAAAGGATATTCATAGGTTGAAGGAATAGATTTTGAAGAAACTTTTGAACCTATAGCAAGAATGGAAGTCATTCAAATTTTCTTGGCATTTTCAGCTCATAAAGACTTCAAAGTATATCAAATGGATGTCAAGTCTACATTTATGAATGGAGAACTGGAAGAAGAAGTATATATGGAGCAACCAGAAGGTATTCAACTGTCTAAAAAACTAGACATGGTTTGTAAGTTAAAGAAGGCATTATATGGACTTAAGTAGGCTCCTAGAGGTTGGTATGCAAGATTGGATAGATACTTAACAAATCAAGGATTCAACAAAGGGTCTGCAAACAACAATCTTTACTTCAAGGTTGAAAAAGACAAGATACTGATAGTTGTGGTTTATTTTGATGACATCATCTTTGGTGGAAATGAAGGTATGTATAAGATATTTGTTGAAGAAATGCAAAAAAAATTTTAAATGTCTATGATTGGTGAATTGAATTTATTCCTTGGACTTCAAGTAAATCAAACTGACAAAGGGATATTCATCTCACAATCTAAGTATGTTAAGGAATTGTTAGAGAAGTTTGGAATGGATGAATCCAAACTGGTTTATACCCCTATGGTAGCTGGATGTAAATTGAGTAAGAATGATGAATTTGCTAAAGTTGATTAGAGCATGTACAAATATATGATTGGTGGATGAGTGTATCTTACTACTAATAGACCTGATATCATGCATGCAATATTTTTAGTTGCAAGATTTCAAGAAGAACCTAAGGAAGCACATGTAACAACTATGAAGAGGATATTCAGATATCTTAAAGGAACTCTAGATTATGGGCTATGGTATCTAAAGGAAAATGATTTCACATTGAATGACTACACTGATGAAAATTGGGTTGGTTGTGTAGATGATCATAAGAGTACAAGTGATGGTGCATTCTTCCTTGGAGGAAGATTAGTTTCATGGTTGAGAAAGAAATGGGATTCAATTTCTTTATCCATTGTAGAAGTAGAGTATATTGCAGCAACATCCTATTGTACACAGGTACTTTGGATGGAGAAAACCTTGATGGACATAGGTGTGGTAAGAGATGAACCTATTTCTATATTTTGTGACAATACAAGTACTATAAACATTTCAAATAATTCAGTGATACATTCTAGAACATAGCACATATCTATCAAGTATCACTTCTTGAGGGAGAAGGTATTGAAGAATGAAGTTAGACTTGAATATGTACCTACCAAAGAAAAAGTTGTAGCCATATTCACTAAAGCCCTTCTGAAGGATAATTTTGAGTATCTTAGAGGGAAGTTGGGGGTTACTTCCCCTCCTTCTTTAAACTAAGTGCACATGGTCATGCATCATTCCAGTGGATTTACAAACTTCTTTTGTTCTAGACTAATGATGGAGGTCTACTCCTCAGGGGGAGTAGAGAAGTGCATTGTTGCAGTATGTGATGTGGGTGTACTCCTAAGGGGGAGTGAATAGATTTTTATACCGAAATAATTTCATTTTCCATTGATGTTAAAGGGGGAGAGAGAATCATGTGAAAATTTTATGCTTGGTAGGTTGTCACTTATGAAAATCATGTATGTTGTCTTTGATGGTTTTTCACATAATGTGTTGCCATCAATGACAAAGGGGGAGATTGTTGCAAGTATGGATGTGTTTGATGGTATTTTCATTAATATTTTCATTGATGTCAACATATTTTAGGTTGTGTACAGATGGTATTTGTATAGTTGAGATACTATAGAAGTGCTTAGAGTACATGGAGCTATATTTACAAAGTTGTAGTTATGCTTTTGCCAAGTGCTTTTGAGAAAATTTGAGAAATAATGAAAGTAGTGTTGAAGTGTGTTCTAAGTGTGTTCTAGTATCATGCTCCACATTTCTTCTATGTTGATCTTATGCTTGTGTGGATCTATAAGTATGTTCATAAACCTCAATGGATCGTATATCTTGAGCTTTAGCTTATAGGTCGATGGAGAGTATAAGATGTGTTCACCAGTGTGTGAAATGGTTTGGTAGAGCTATTTGTTCGTGGACTGCGAGAAATATTTTTGCTCCATAGTCTTTTGACATTTGGTTTCAGATCTTGCAAATTTGAGAGATGACTTTTTCTAATGGTTTTTGTGTTTTGAAATTTTTTCTTGTGGTTTGGCACTTCGAAAGACCTGCTCCAGAGCTCCTGTGTTTTTGTTGGTTGGTCTGAGTGGACTGGTGAAGAGTTCTCTATGAATGAAGTTTGTTGTAATTGCTATGGATGTACCTGAGTTATTCTCAGAGATGGTAAAATTTTTGGTGAAGCGTGTTGTGTGATCCACATGTGATTATCTTGTTGGAGATGTGTGTACTTCAAAGATCATTGGTGTTTTCATTAGGTTTGGCCAACCTGGTATCTACATGTTACATTAAGTTTTTGCATCAACTTAAGAAATTCTGTGCTTGATCCAAGATGTTTATTAGGTCCTCAATTAACTATGTAATTGGTCATCTCTCATTCTTATCCACTGCGGGAATGTTGAGTAGCTAACCTAGTTTGAATTTGTAAATGAAATTGTATAGACGAACTTGGAGAATGTTTCTAAGGTTGAATATGGTATAAAAACAAATCAAGTTGTAGTGAATTAATATCCATCCATCCACGAATCGAGCTAGTGAGTGAAGTGTGTGAACAAGTGCAAAAAGTAGAGAGTGGAAGAGCAAATTGAGGCAACAATACTTTAAGGTGTTAGATTCCTGAAAGTAGTGAGCTGATGGAATCTACAATCTTCTGATCAGGTTGCGAGTGTGTGGAATCCTAGTGGTGGATCTTCATTTATCTCTTTTTATATTTTGTAGGAAGTGAGCCTCCTTTTTGGACAATGATTCCTTTCAAGGTAGTGAGCCCTTGCATTTGGGTAGTGATCCTTTATATCTGGGAAGTGAGCCCTCTGGAAGTGAGCCTTTGTATCCAATATTGCATTACTACTATATTGTGAGTTAATGCTCACTGTGGTTTTTCCCTCATTGGGTTTTCCACGTAAATCTGGTGTCTCTGGTGTTTGCCTTCTATTATTTGCATTTCATGCTTACACTTAATAATATATTGAAGTTAAGGTGAAAAGATTAAGTTTATAAGTAAAGTGATTTGATACAACTGATTCACCCCTCTCTTAGTTGTCTTGTGCATTTAAATAGAATGCACTACCAAAATAGTGATTTGTTAAATGATAGAACAATGATGCATTCAAGATAAATTCAGAGACATGTTGTAAGGATAGAAGACAGTGAGTATTTATGAAGCACAACATTATGAGGACATGTAATAACAGAGGTATTAATGCTATGAAAAGGGAAAATATCTTCAAACTCCACATGTGAACACTTAAGACAATGGTAATGGAATGGGAAAAACCAATGGTGTTCAATGCCTAAAGAAATATCTCAATGGTGTATTAAACACTATTTTTCATGTTGGAACAATGATTTATAAGGCCCTCAAATAGTGGCAAGGAATGCACAAGATAGTGAATGTTATTCAAAACACAGCTCCACAAATGTAGAGCATAAACTTGTAAGTGTCAAGGTTTAAAGGAAGGTTTTCATTTATAAGGACAATCTTAGAGCTAAGTGCAACTTCCTCGTAGTAATTTTCAAGTGTTCAGTATAGAAGTGGATAGCATTATCATAGTAGGGTTGATCAAGTAGATTTCTAGAGAAGAATAACATAGTTTTCACAATGGAAGTAGCAGTAGTGAAATGACTACTATAAGTTCAAGGTAGAGGTTATAATTTTCATGAAAATGATTACCAATATGAAGAGAAAAGAGTAGTAATAAGATGTTTGAAATAGTCATTAGTATCATGAGGGAAATTTTTTTTCTTATGCATTGGCAGTGAGATCACACATGGCAGAGTGGAAAAAATGCTTTGTAACAACAAAAAGAAGGCCACAAGGTATCGTAAGAGATAGTGTTCATGGTAAAGTGAGTGATATATGATGGTTGATAATAGTGAAATGGTCAAAGGTAGTGATCCTAAGGAAGGAATGTGAAGTTATTGTTACCTATTTTCTACTCCATTTGAAAAATAGCTCTATAAAGAAAGCTTAGGTCTTCTAAGAAGGAAAGGGCTTAAGTTTAAATAATGAATATAACACATAGACCTCACCATGCCAAAAGGAGTTAAATCTCTCCAAATGAGATCAAAGGTTTTTTTTTTTAAAAGGTTACAAGTGGTTTGGAGGGAAAACAAAGGTCTAAGCATTTACTCTGATCGGTTCTTGAGGTTGAAATAGTTAACTCAATCATAAAGCTATAGAAACTTTGAGTTAAGACCAAGCAATGGCCTAGCAAGCCCATAAAGATGAATGGGAAGCAATTTTCTCATAGAAATTGCAGCCATATGATTGCAAACCAATTGTGAAAAATAACAGGAGTTCTTTAAGAGTTTAACAACATTTTCTTAAGATGTAATGCCAAATCTAAATCTTGAAACAATAGATTTATGAGGCACCTAGATTGTTAATATAGAATAGTAGTATCTACTCAAGAAGAAGATTTTGTTGATTGAGAACATGTATTGATGGAAAACCATAGTTTGCAAGATTGGATAACAATAGATAAAGCAAAGAAAGGGCTAAAAATCAATTTTTTGGATATAAACAACAAGTTACAAGGGAAAAAACACATATTTCATGGTGAAAAGACCAGATGGATAACTAAGAGACAATAGATTGCAAGAAAAACATCCAGATTTAATTAACACATAAAATGTGATGGAAAAGAGCAATAGTTTCTTGGTAACAAGGAGAGGAGTAGCAGTCAAAAATCATTAGAAAGGTATTGAGCTTGAAAAGTGTCAAATCTAAAGTGGATAGCAACGAGATCTTGGAATAACAACATCAAGATTAATCATGGAACAACGAGTTCACAAGAGTAAACATCAATTCCATAGCTAATCATTTTTAGTTCAAGTTGAAGGTAGGTTTTCAAATCAAATAAACCCTACCCCATAGAGTGATGTGTGTTTTCCATTATATTTTCATTGAATGCTCTTGGAAAAGAAATAAAGTTAGCTATGATGGTTCTTTGTTCACTGTTGATAATTGATTCTAAGTTTTCTTTAAGAGGCTTAGGGTTGTAAGATCAAAGGGGTCTCTTATAGTCAATAGAGAAATAAAGTCAATCCTTGAAGAGATTGTAACAAAGATGTGATAATCACAAAGCACAAGGTTCAAAGCAATGAGATTATAATGTAAAAACAAAAGAGAAAAATTATGTTTTCATCATAACAATGATTTTAAGGATTGACTATGAAGAATAATCATCATAAGATAGCAATGAATACAAACAACGAAAATTCGAATGAGTTATCAATACATCGAATAAAGAGTTCCAATTTTTAATGCACGATAGCAGTAGTCCAAGGCATGCAAGGGATAGGAAGGAAAGATAATTATAGACACAAAAAATATAAAATTGATATCAGACACTCGATCCTAATTCACTAACATCCATTCTTCCTTAATCATTTCTTCACTAACCATTTAATTGAATAATCTTTATTTAAATTTGAAAAAATTATATGAATGCAATGCTTTATAAGAATTTGTAAAATTTCATTATTTCATAGAAGACAGTGAAGATGAGAAGTGGAGCAGAGCAGGAGCAGGAGTAGTGAAGGGGCAATGCCTCTTAGGCTAGGGCAGAGACAAAGAAAAATGAAACTACAGATCAGAGCATGGGAACCCCAAGTTTTCATTGGGCAGATGAAGTAAACAAGGAGTGGAAGCAGGAAAGTATAGAAAAACACATCCCTCAATGGGTATTCATGGATGGGGAATGGGTGGACAAGTGCCATCCCTCTCACCAAAGAAATGAAGCCCTGAGGGAGGAAATCAAGCCAAGAAGAATTGAGCATGACACTCCTGAAACACCTAATGCCAGAAATCCATGGGATAGTCGGACGCAAGCACCTAGGAACCAAGGTCAGAAGGGGCCTCTTGCAAATAGAAGCATGATTTTTTCCAAAAGAGAATCGCAAGCACCAAAGCAAGAGTGGGAGTGGAAAGTGCAGGAAAGGAAGATCCCAGTTAACAAACCTAAGGAGGAAATTATGGAAATTGATGTCTCGGAAGAAATAAAAAATGACATCACGATACTGAAGGACTTTGCTTTCTTCTGTCGCTTCATAGGGAAATACTCGAATAGGGCTGCGATCAAACTATGGATCCAAGAGAAATGGAAGATGAAGGTTCTAATTAGATTCCTACCAAGAGGCTTTTTCATTGTAGTATTCGCTGATGAACAGACCAAATGCAGAATCACGAAGGGAGAAATGTGGTTTATGGGTGACAAACCTTTATTCATGCAACCATGGAATCAGATTGTTGACCCAGTCAAACTAAACCGTTATGATCAGGCGGTATGGGTTAGAATTTATAATTTTCCAATAGAATACTAGACAAAAGATTGTCTAGAAAAAATGGTCACTCCTTGGGAGCACTAGTAGGAATTGACATGGAGATTATGGATGGCGACCTCTACAAATATGCCAAGCTCAAAATTACAGCAATAGACACTATCCCATCAAGTATTTTCTTAATGGTGAATGGGGAGCATTGGTTTTAGGAGATAGAGGTAGAGGTGTCAAGAACATTCTATATAAAATGTAGATCGTGGGAACACAAGACTACAGATTGTAGAATAATAACAATGGAACATCACGACAAGCCTGTATAAAGTAAAATAAACTCCTTTTCCACAAAACCCATCATGAAATCTTTAGAGGAAATACCTTTACTACCAACCACCACAAGGGTTGATAGGATGATGCCTTCAGACTCAAAGAATATCACCTCGGATACCCCAGTTGAAACAATTAAGGGAGACAACAAACAACAACCCTTGCTACATAAGAATGATCAGAAAGTGGCTAAGGAGGTAGAACAAACCATGGGGGAAAGTGATGACTTGGACTCAATAGCAGAACCAATAGACAAACTAGAAATAATAGAGGAAAGATGCATATCCCAATCTAAATCAAACATCTGGGTCTGGGAAAAATCGGCAATGGAGGCAACCCACGAGGGAGGAAGTCCTTATAACAACTAAGGGAGGAAGAGGCAGTGGCAAGGAACTCTGCAAGCATTACAAGATTTATGAGTACCAAGGGGGGATGTCCCTCCCTTGGGAAGCAATGAGGATCACCACATGGAATGTCAGGGGCCTAAAGGCCCCTGACAAATGATGCTTATTCAGGTTTCATTTGCAGACAAGCATAAGCAACTTAATCCTCTTACAAGAAACTAAACTAGCAAGGGAAGACTGTCAAAATTTTCTAAAATATTACCGATATTGGGAGGGCTATTTTCAAGACTCTTTAGGTGTTGTAGGGGGTTTAGGTCTACTCTGGAAAGATGTGGCAGTATCAGTTAAAATTTCCCACTCATCTACAAACTGGATGGCGGTGAGCATTTATGATATGGAGCAGAACCATAATCTAACAGTAATCAATATTTATGGCCCAACCAAAACTGAAGACAAAGCATCCCTCTAGGGTGCAGTTCTAGAATATGTACGCCCTCTTCCTAAAGATAGCCTAATCATAGGGGGAGATTTCAATGCCTTACTAGATCTATCAAAGAAAAGTGGTGGGCTCAAAAGTGTGACTCAGACTATAACGGATTTCAAGAACTTTGTTTCCAATGTAGGGTTGTCAAACTGCCCAATAGGGAATGGTACTTTCACCTGGCACAATAGGCGTATGGATTTTACAACAATAGCAGAAAGATTAGATAGGTTCTTTATCCCCACTAGTTGGTTTAATTCAGAGCTACAAGTGTCTGCTAGCATCATCCCAAACTCAATATCGGATCACTTCCCAGTTGAGTTGTTGGTCATCGGAGGGAACAACTTGGAAAAAATTAGTTTCAAATTCTAGAATATGTGGTGGCATGACCCCAACTTACTGCAACATATAGAAGGTTGGTGCAGGGAATCCAAGGTTTCTGTGTCCATAAGTTTCAAATTAGTAAAGAAATTATAGATAATCAAGCACAAACTCAAAGAATGGAACAAAGAAAAATTCTAGAACATTTTCATGGAAAAGGCATTGGTGGAAATTGAACTGGAAAGCCTCAATGAATTTGTTATAAAAAATGGCATGAGGAATGAGGAATACCTCAAGGAAAAAGAGCTAATGGAGAAATAGAAAGAGCTTTTAAAGAGAGAGGAGATCTTCTGGAGAGACAAGTCTTGCGAGGTATGGATTCAAGAAGGGGACGCCAACTCCAAATTTTTCCATGCTTCTATCTTAGCTAAATGAGCCTCCAACAAAATAGAAGAAATTCAGGTCCCAGATGGGGCCCTTGCACATGGAGGCACCTAGGTTGGCAAAGTAGCAATAGACTACTTTACTAGCCTGCTGGCTAACCACTCTAAGTCGGTACATATCAATAGTATCCTTGATGCATTAGAAACATGAGTAAGTGAGGCAAACAACATAATTCTATGTGATAAGATCTCAAAGAAAGAAGTACATTGCACGCTCTTCCAAATGCACTTGGACAAAGCCTTTGAGCCAGATAGTTTCCTCGCAAGATTCTTCCAAAACTACTGGAGCTTCCTTGGGAACGATCTATGGAAAATGGTGGAGGATTTCAAAAGGACCAAAAGGTTCGTCAAGGATGTGAACAACTTGGTCATAGAAATAATTCCTAAAAAACCTGTCTTCTCCTCTTTCAGTGATTACAAACCAATTTCTCTATGCAATACAATTTACAAAGTACTAGCAAAAGTCTTGGCTAATAGATTAAAAAATATATTGGGCAACATTATCTTGGTTGAGCAAAATGGCTTTGTGCCTGACAGAGAAATCACTGACAACATTCTTCTTCTATCAGAGGTCGTTCACTCTCTCAACTCAAGTTAACAAGCAAGCATGATCATCAAATTAGATATAAGCAAAGATTACGACAAAGTCCGATGGGATTTCTTACTAGCAGTTATGAGGAAGTTAGGCTTCAATGATCAATGGTGTGCTCTAGTAAGGCAATGTATCTCCATGGTTCGATATTCAATTTTAGTCAATGGTTCACTACATGGTTTTTTCCAAGCATCCAACGGACTCAGACAAGGCGACCCCATGTCACCCTTCCTATTTGTTATTATGGAAGAGTCTCTCAGTTGTGAAATTAAAAATAGTAGTAGGAAACTTCTTTGGTGGGGGGTGAATGTAGCACCAAACATGGATCCCATCACACATTCTCAGTTTGCCGATGACACCACCCTCTTCAAGGAGGCAAGCCTAAGGGAAGCCAGAAGTATCAAACAATTACTAACAGATTATGAAGTATAATCAGGGCAAAGAATGAACAAGGAAAAATCATGTATCTTCTTCTTCAATACTAGAGTTTGCTTGCAACAAGCAATAACATCAATGCTAGGATACAATTCTGGCAAGCTACCGGCCAAGTTCCTTGGGATCTAATCTCAGGGAGCTGTAAAGCAAAACATTGGGGGCAGGTGGTGGATAGATGTAGGAATAAGGCCATGTCATGGAAAAACAACTGGCTCACTCTCACAAGGTGCATTACTATGACCAAAGTCATCCTATCCACAATCCCAACTTATGCCATGTCAAGCTTGGAGGTCTTGGGGAAAACAAAATTTGACCTAGAAAGAATCCTTAAAAAATTCCTATGGGAAGGATCAAAAGGTGAAAAAAAGATCCCATTAATTGGGTGGGACTTGGCATGTAAAGAAAAAGAGGCCGGTGGAGTTGGGCTCCACAAAGTCAAATGGAGGAATAATGCCTTGGGGGAAAAACTGTGTTGGAGGATGTTCAAGAATTCAGACAAACCATGGTGCCAAATTATGCAATCAAAATACTTGGATAACTCGGATAAAACTAGAATTTTAATAGCAGACAACTTAAGGGGTGGATTTTTTGCTTGGAATTATCTACTAAAATGTAGACCACTGGTTACATGCCATATATCTTGGAGGTTAGGAAATGGGAGAAAGGCACTCTTCTGGACAGATTCATGGAATGGCTACAAAATTTTTAGTGACCTCTTTGAGCTGGGCCAATATGTGGATAGTTTACAGTCTAAGTTCAGATCAAAAGTGGTAGATTACATTCACTTAAGCGATGATGTGTTGGTTGGCCAATGCAGCTGGGTCAATTTAGACTCACTACCAATTCCCCAAGATTTTTTAGCTCTAGTGACTTAGGAAATTCATAATAGGAAGGTCCACTTACGAATCGAGGATGACTCCATCATCTGGTGTGGGGCTACTTTTGGCAACTACTCAGCCAAGCTTGGATACTAGATACAGTTTGCACAAGCAAAGGACAAATCATGGATGGCTAGGTTGTGTTGGATGTAGGTGGTGGTACCCAAAGTTGGGGTGTTCTTATGGGTAGCAATCCATCAACACTATCTAATAGGAGATAGATTAAAAAGGATTGGCATCATTGGACCCACAAGGTGTATATTATGTAAACAGGATGAGGAGAATGGCGACCATTTATTCCTCTCATGCCCAGTGGCAGTCTCATGCTGGGACAGGCTACAATCGTCATTTAATTACACAGACCCAAGACAATACAAGTTGTGTGAGTTCTTATCCAGTTGACCAAACATTAAAAAGTGGTGATACTATCAAGAGTTGTGGCCGCTGGCACCATCATTGGTCATATGGAACATTTGGAAGGAGTGGAATAGACATATTTTTAAAGGAAAAGCTTTAAACCGCTCCTAGTTAATCGACAAAATCCGTGCAGCCATAATCGAAACTAGAAATAATACAATTAAAATTGGGGCCAAGGAAAAATTCTCCAGGTGGGATGAGGACATTAGGAAAATTTGGAATGAGCTCAAACTACCAAGCGTACCAAACACAGGGGCAATCAAGGTCAACTGGAAGGCAATTCACTGGTTGCAACCAATCAGGCTCAAATGGAAACTAAATTTCAATGGGGCTGCCAAAGGCAACCCCGGGCAAGCAGGGGTTGCTTGCATAATTAGGGACTCTTCAGGCAATGGTGTCTGGGCGGCTTCAAAAAACCTCAGCGTCTGCTCCAATAACGTGGTAGAGATGGAGACCTTATGGATTGGTCTTCAGGTGTATGTACAATAGGGATTAGATGAGGTAGAAATCGAGGGAGATTCCTTGCTCTGTATCCAAGCGATTACCGCAAGAAAAACACAATGTTGGCGCATCGATGCCTAGATCTCACCAATAAAGGACCTTCTAGGCAGGCTTACTCATTACACATTATCACATGCCTATAGAGAAGCAAACAAGGCAACATAATTTTTGGTGAACTAGGTACGCTACAAGAGATAAAGGTCATATCGAGCTCTGCCCTCACTCGATGGCCAGGTCTGCAGGAAATCCTGACAAGTAATCTTTCAGGTGCAATGAATTAAATTATTCAGAGACATGTGTTTATCCCCAGCTGAATATCAAATCGTTAGCCAAGGGAGGACTGTCCCGCTTAAGACTCGTGAGCAAGCCTGATTCTTGACCACCCATGTGAACGTCCTCCAAGCTTGGCTGTGAGGCTATATCAAGAAAGGCTGTTGGCTCATTTTTTATTTTATACCAAGAGAATCTATCAGTTGAAGAGGAATTTTGCATGATGGTGCACCAATTCGGACTAAGTTGTCACTGTGATACTGAATCTCTGGCCGAACAGTGTGCTAGATCATTCTCCTTTCGTAATCACCAAGTGCAATTGGCGGTGGTCTAGTTGGTGAGGAAAATCTTAGGGGATATTGTCACTGGTGCATTGAATTTTTTTTTGACAGTGTTCAGTACCATAGCCAACATTGTGGAATCCCCAGCTAGGGCGGAAAACTATTCCAAGGGTCCATTTCTGCTATGTATGCTCAAGCCGTCACTAGTTCTACTCTGGACCTACCAGAGCAATGAATGGTCAGCTATCTAGGCATGTAATTCAACCCCTCCTATAGAGAAGAGTTGAACCCCCAAGACACCGACTATGAAAATGAAGTGAGTAGGATGGCGAATTCTCAAGAAACATTCAGGGTTGGGGTCAAGAATAATAATCTGGGTGCCTTTAATAGGATCATGCACTAGGATCAACCGTGGCTTGGAGAACAGAGCTTGGAAAGAGTCATCCAATTAGGTAGGTGTCTGGCAGTGATATACCAATATCTGGTAAATTAATTTGGTTAGTCTACCATGGCAATCTTTGCCCCTCTCATTGTACTCGGGTGCTTACCCCATTTTTGGTAGCTCTTACCTATAAAAATAAAAATAAAAATCTTTATTTAATTAAATTCATCAAAATTCCTCTTAAAATCAGATAATGAACCTTATCAAATTATTTCATCATTTGCCTCTTTTAATTAAATAAATCAACTTTATTTAATTAAATCCTAATATATTCTTTTAATAAATAAACTTTATTTAATTGAATAAATCATTTTATTTAATTAAATTACTAATATCTCAAATATCCTCTCATTCAATTTAAATAAACTCGAACATCTAAATCAAACGTAAAATAAAACTAACTTCATCTAAGTTAATTAATCTTAAATAACTCTAATTCTAATCCATCAAATCCTCTAGATTTTGCAACTTGCACATGTAAATCAATTTAATTGATTTATAAATTCTTTTATTTTCATTCAAAAAGGGCATCTTGTTGGAATATTCTTCCAATTTTCAATCTCCCTCCTAATTGGATGTGTACATCTAACAAGGCATTAAAGGCCTCTTGCATTTCCTTTGCATTGGGCCTAGTGGCATTTACTCCATTCCTTTCTCCCTCCAACTTGTCATTTCACTAATTTCAAATTCCACCTAACCACATATATTTGCACATTCATCAAAATATTCTCATTCCTCCTCCACTCACATGTTGACAAGTGGCCTCTTCCTATTGGTTGGTCTTTTGTCCCACATTCATCCATTTTTCCTCTTTCTCCATCATTCTCTTCTATAAATAGAAGGCTCTCATTTGGATTTAGGATCCACAATCCATGCAAGATCATTATCCACAATTTCATCCACAATCTTAGGCATTTTGATCCATTTTCATATTGTCATAGCTAGGTTATGGAGAAATTTCACCAAGGAGCATCAAATCTTCACCATTGATCATCAAGCTTGCAAGGAATTGGGAAAGGGCCATTTTCCACCTCAAAATGGCACCAATTCCCCCATGGGATGTTGGTTTGATTGTTTAGAATAAGATTTCATAGCTTTCATTTTTTTTTTACCTTGTTTTCTTGTTCTTCATATTCAAATGAATTTCATGGGGAATGTTTGTTTTAGATTTGTTTCTTCACTAACATTGTGTTGTTTTGTCATTTTGGTGCAGGTCTAAGATATCCATTCACATTTTGGCACTAGAGGGAGGGGAAGTCTGAAGGATCTAACACGTTTTTTTGAAAAATTCTATGGTTTTTTTGAAGTTTTTTGTGTCTACAGGAAACTACACCGCTTGTCATCAAACTCCGCCGCTATCAGTCTAGCAGTGTCATATAGCGATACTAAAAAACTCCAAACTATGTTGATGACTCATTCCCCCCAGAGAATTTTGAATTCTAAACTCCAAACTATGCTGTTGGAAAAATAGCGCCGCATTTGTGCTCACTAGATTCTATGTAGTCCATCGCTCTCTATCTCAGTGGCGCTATATAGCATCACTGACTTCCTTAAACTGCTCCACAATTGTAGACTGCATCACTGGAGTTGGGTAAAAGGCAGTTTTTAAATTAATTTTTACATGTGATTTTTCATTTTGATTTCTTTTGACTTCTAACTGGTTTCTGGCCTTTGTTTTTATAGTATTAACCACTTTTTGTAGGTTGGCTTGATCAAAATTGAAGGAAGGAAACAAAGACAAATAATTCTCTATGGTATCATAATTTCATTATATCAAGTGTTTTTAAACACTTTGGGGGGACATTATAATCCCTTTTCTAAGGACTTGTCATCTTCATGCTTTTTTAGGACTCAGTAATTTTCATTTGGGCTTAAAAAGAACAAAACAAAGGGATTAAAAAAAACCATAGGAAACTTACTAGATTTTGTTTTGGACTTAACAATTGAACAAAAAAATCTCATACTTCAAATTTGGTGCTTAAAAAGAATTCATATTCTTGCTTTCAAAGGATTAAAATGAACATGTTCCTTCTATGTTTTGCAATCCCTTATCCAAAGTAATATCATTTAAAAATACGTATGCACTTCTCTTGCACCTCATGATGATCTTGAGAATCAAAAGTATTTTTGTGATATTGAGTTGTATAAGTGATTACCTCCACATTTCAATTTGGGTTCCTAAAAGTGAACAAAATCTTTCTAGTGTGAGTGGAGTATATCGCAAGTGTTCTCTCTTTTTTTCTCAACAAAGATTGATCGAACTACGGATGTGATTACTCGATTTTGTTTATCCTTAGAGGGCCTGCCTAGTGGGAAAAAGTAATCACCCTGGGGAATGACCCAACCAGTAGCACGCTAAAGCCAAGCGACTTCCAACTGATATATAAGTGTGGGTACTTGAGGAAAGTTCAAGTATCACAATGATTGTTTCAACAAGAAGGGTAGAAATGGTCTCTTTCCGAATGGATGATCCTCGATGAATGAAATTCCTATATTAAAACCTTTTGTTTAGAAGGCCCAAATCCTTAAATCTATTTATTGATGCAAGAACGGTCATTCTAAAGCCGTCCCACATTTTTATGGCTCTTGGTAGAGATGATAAGTATTCCATGGGAGTTTCATGGGTACTGATGCTTGGTTGAACCGAGAAGTGTGTGTTGTGGAGGGGAGCCAGTGTGGTTAAGCATCTAATCATACGCTAAGGGTAAGCATAGCTAGATTTATCCAAGTGGGAACTCAAAAAATATTGTCTCATTTTATCCTAGGATTGTGCATCACTTTGGAATCAAAATACTTTGCTTGGATCTAAAATGCTTCAAAACAAACATCCATCAAATCCTCAAAATTTTGAACCCTTTAGGAGGAACAAATACCTTTGACAAATCCAACTTCTCTTTCTTTCCCTAGAGATTTTATCCTTAGAGGCTTCTAACTATTTGGATTTATATCATAACTTGTTCTCACTAAAGTCAACATTAGGAAACTATTGCCTTGATTTCCTTGATTCCCACATAATGGACTTTGTGGGATGAGAAGAAGTTAGGACATTAGAAATCTAGTTTGAAAAACTTGATCAAGAATTGTTTGTGATAAAAGGAATTCATTAAGAAAAGTTAAGAAACAATTGAACCCCACACGTGCTCTTCCAAATGATTTCTTGAAAGATAAAAATCTGAAAACCAAAGTCTAAAGGTCTTAGTCAAAAATCTCACAAGAAACGTTTGTCTATGCTTTACGAATTTAGCGAAATATTGACCTTCAACTTCTACAAACGTGCATCAAAAAACAATCCTAATTTGTATGAATTTTATTACCAACAAAATCTAAGTCTCTTTCAAAAGTTTGCATTTCTCACATAGGAAGTACAAGCATGTTCTTCAACACCGAGGTCTTGTAAACAAAGGTCTTTTTAGGTTCATTTAGGATCAAACCCATCACTCTCATCTATCCCTCAAACATCAATAAAAAATCGCCTCACCAACAACTCTTGGAAATCTTGAAAAAATAATTCATGCTAGACTTTTGGAAAATCCAAATCATCTTGTTTGATTAAATGTGTGTAGATGAATCCTTCTCCACATATTTAGTCAACTTATCAATCCTTGTGAAAAAAATCTACCCCTTGATAACATCCAACATCTTGGGGTTTATAAGTTCATTATCCAAAATCTAAAAAGAAAAATCAAACCCAAAATCATCTTGTTTGGATAGGGGTGTCTAGATGAATCCTTCTTTATGCACTTAGTCAAGTTATCATCTTGTGTACAAGTCTGCTCTAGGATAACATCCAACCTTTTAGATTTTATGAGTTCTTTATCCAAACCAAATCCAATCAAGCCAAAGTCAAAATCAAATCAAACTAAACCAAATCAAATCAAATCAAAATATAAAATGTCCCAAAGTCTAGTATCTCCTTCAAGATTTCTCAAGAGTTCAATCATTTACATCATCCATCTTCCATTTATCCCATAATCAAACTTTGATCCTTAATGATCCTAGATTTTCTCTTTTGTGCCTAAAGTTAGATCAATCTAAAGAATTAGAGGTTCATCTCACACATTCTTGAAAATTGATCCCTATTTTATGGTGCAAACTAGATCACAACACAAGAAGAACATGGAAACCAACAAAGAAACATCAAATTCGAGTGACTTAAGCCAAACCACTCTCGAAATGAATCCCATTGGATCAAGAAATCCCCTAACCAATCTTCCTATATCATCGCAAAATCCTCAAGAGGAAGGTGAAGTGGAAGACATCACCAATAATTTCTTAGGGATGACACAAGATGAAATAATTGAAATGGTTCAAAATCCTAAAACTCACAGAATTGTCAATACCATGATGAGGCTCAATGCCTCCCAATACATGCTTGAATTGGCAAAATAAGGGGCTAAACTCCCTTCCGATTATGACGTAAGAACTATTATGGAGAAGCCTCTTGGGATCATGCCCCCAATCTCAACCACGCCTCCATTTCAAAGCATCACTCAAAGCATCCCACAAATCACATCATCCATTTCTCCAACTCAACCAATTTTCAACAAGGGAAGCTCATTGCTTCATGCACTTTAAACACATCCCCTTGTGAATAACTAAGATTTGGATGCCAATACCATACTGGGTCAATCCATCCCATTGAATCTATTGCACCCATACGTTCTGCTCACATTTTAGGATCCCCCAAATCCATCCTCTTTTCACACAAGATCGGTATATTCTCTCAACACACAAACCTCTCTCCTCATGACCTCACAAGGAGAGGGTGGATTATTTGGACTAGGGGACTATTTGATCCCTCATCATCATCATCATCATTTTTCCAAGGGAATACACCACCCATTTTTCCACCACTTCCACCATTACCATTAACATCCACACCACCTCTTGGGTTGGGCCTTCCCCCTTTACTAACCATCAATCAAAAAAATATGAACAACCCTCTGATCACAAATCAAAACATCATATTGAATCCTCCCATATTGCCATCGATATCACAACAATAGCTAGCAACCATTAAATCAACCACAATAATCAACACATAATTTTCCATCCCCCAAGTGTCTCAAAACATGGTTTCCCAAGGGCCAAGCATATCAATCGCACCATCCATCACACAAACCCCAATTATCAATACAACGATACCTCTCATCACAAAAACAAACACTATTCCTAATCCACCACCTCCACCACTAAAACCAAACATGAAAAACTCATTTAGCATCATGTTGCAAGCAGCCCAACAAGCTGCCTATCAAAAGGAACTTCAAAAAAATTAAAATCAACAAGTTGCATAGCTAGCTACCCAACAAGTGCAAGCACAATTAGTGGCACAACAAGCGCAACAGGCTGCCCAAGCTCAATCTTTACTACTACAACAACAAGCCACCCAAGTTGCCCAAGCTACACAAGCAACTCAAGCCACACAAGCCGTACAAGCTGCCCAAGCTACACAAGTAGCCCAACAAGTACAGGCTCAAGCTCAAGCCCAATATCAAGCTGAACAAGCACAAGCGCAAGCTCAATACTAGGAACAACTACAAGAAGCTCAACAACAAGAATATCAACAATCCTTACAACAATATCAAGCACAACAGGAAGCAACCCAATTACTAGCCCAACAACAAGCATTTTTGGAACAATAACAACAAGACCAACATCAAGCATTGCTGGTGCAACAACAAATGCAAGCATATTAGGAAGCCTTAATAGCACAACATAGTTTGTAACAAACTCCAACCAACATACCTAACACTCCACCCATCACTCAAATTCCTCAACCACTTTAGACCACATTCACTCCACCTCCTAATCCACAAGATGATGTGACAACACAAATCAAATTGCTCTCACAACAAGTGCTCAATCTCCAATCAAGGAAAACAACAAAGACACCAAGAAATTTGTGCCCTTATCCTTTCGACAAGAGCCTATAAATGGTACCATTCCCAAAGGAATTTGAAATCCCTAAATTTGACAAATATCGTGGGATCAAAAACCCTAAAGATCACATCAGGTAATTCCAAGTACTTTGCATAGAGGTCGCATATGACAATACATATTTGATGCGCCTATTTCCTTGAAGTTTGTTTGTCCCTACCATGGAGTGTTGCTCTTTCCTACATATTAGCATTAAAAGGTTCCAAGAGATCGTAGACACATTCATAAAGAACTACACATTCAACATTGGCATGGATGTTAGCCTAGAAGAACTATCTGCACTCAAACAAGTTAAGGGGGAATCATTCAATTCGTTCCTACAATGATGGTGATCCAAGGCTAATAGGAGCAAGTGGGCCATGCCGGAAGAGCAACAAATTTGCACCATTATTTCCAATCTTGAGAAAACCTTGGCATTTCATCTAAAAATGCAGTACATCACCACTTATGACCAATTGATCCCCAAGGCGTAGAACATCGAATGAGCCCTTATTGCACAAGGGGGGACACCCACATATCCAAAACATCAAGACAACCATACTTCTGCCAACTATAACAAAAAACCTCGCACATGGGAAAAAAATAGTAACGTCACTAATGACAGTGTGGTTGATGCCAAGGTCGTGATTAGTGCTCCAAAACAGAACACCCAAACATATTAGCAACCATAAAACAACAATCACAACAACACACAAACCAATGTGGTATCACAAAAACCACCCAATAATCAAATCAACAATCTGAATTGCTAAGGGGGACCACCTCCGCAAAACAAATATCCCCCCAAGATAAATTTTACAGCCCTTGGGGAATCAATCGAATCCATTATGAAGAAATTGGTAAATGAGAATCTCATTAAAATCCCCACTTATGAGAATTATCAAGAGCCCCAAGTGAAACCACCATGGTACAATGAAAACTACCTTTGTGATTTTCATAAAATCAAGGGGCACACGACAACCAATTGCATGAAGCTGAAAAGTCTAATCCAAAACCTCATTGATGACAAGATCATAAATGTGGAACAACCAACTAGAAATCAAGACCTTAAGATATACACAAATCCGATGTCAGATCATAACAAAGGAAAACAATAGTATGCCAATGTGAACCATGTGTACAATCATGCTGTCTCATCCCTAGATGAATGGGTCATTATTGTTAACATCAAGGGAGCCAAAGCTAATTGTGGAGTCACCACACATGGTGGTGAAGTCACCATTGCTGGGTCATCACAGCCACCTAGGGAATCCACCTCAAATCCAAAATCTGCTCCTAATGGCTACAATGTCTTGGACTAGCTGAAAAGAACTCCCGCTCAGATCTCCATCATGGAGTTACTGAAGATCTCATCTTCCCATGGATAAATTCTTGAGGAAGCATTGGCTTCATCTACCATCTCTACCAATCTTGATAATAAATAATTCCAAGCTATGGTCAAAAAAACTACCACCCCAAATCTCCTCACATTTTCCAATTAGGACTTCCCCACCCAACCATCTCACAATTGTGCACTCCACCTTGAAGTCCTGGTTCATAAAAAACAAAGTCAAAAGGGTTTTGGTGGATGGGGGTGTAGGTTTAAACATTTGTTCTCTCAAGCACACAAATAATCTGGGATTCTCCGAGGAATCCATTGAAAAAGGCAAGGGCATAATGATTAGAGCTTATGATGATCAAGAAAGAGTGTCTTAGTGCACTATCCAACTCCCTATTCAAGTAGGGATAACCATTATGGAAACCACCTTCCAGGTCCTAGACTTTGATTTACCTTATAATATCCTCCTAGGGCATCCATGGATCCATGGGATGCAAGCAGTTGCATCGACCTTCCATCAGTGCATCAAGTTCGCATATCAAAATCAAGAGGTCATAGTCTATGGTGATCCAGAGCCCTTTTCTTACTACAAAAACTTGGAAGAAAAATACTATAAAATCCCCCAAGTACCAAAGAATGATGAAGGCCCTACAACTTCATATATAGACCCAGCTACCATTGCCTCCACTTCTGGGAGAAAGATACCCACCATTCCTAATGTATCTAAAATCAAGGTCATTATCCAAGACAATGGGTGTGGGGACTACAAAATGAAGAAAAGTGCCTTTGTATAATAGGAGAGTTACCTCAATCTCCTAGGTCACATGGACAACCCCAACTAGCTGAAACCTCATCCCACACTTTCAGGGAAAATCCTTCTAGATTCAGATGTTGGGGGGAATCTAAGTAGGGAAATAGTAGATGAAAGAGACATATCAAGCTTGCTATACCAAGATGAAATTCCCATGCCTAATCTTCCCATGGATGAAAGTAGCAAAGGATTACAACTGATGCTTGGTATGGGCTATAAGAAAAACAAGAAGCTTGGACAAAATGACAATGGTCTTCTAGTGCCTCTTGTTCCTGAGATGCGTATGAGAAATATTGGCCTCGGATGTACCCCTTCTAAGGTTTCCATTCTTGGTAGAGGTTCCTTGGTTAAAAAGGTCAAATCTCCCCCTCAGCTATCGACAGCCGCCCTTCAGTTACCTATATCCACAGGTCAAGTCCTAGAAAAATTTACCTTTGACATACTAATGTGTGGAGTAGTGACGAGGATCTAATAACTGAATTGCCTATGATTTTCAAAGATTCCTCCCTATTCATGATCAACACCCTGTCTTTTGATTCAAACCATCAAACCCATGCAATAAACCTAGTCTATCCTCAACTCATTGATTACAACCAACGAGGACCACCAATTCTGGACACATTCAAAAATGATGAGGCACTCTTAGAATTCATGGGATTGTGGGATACGGTACCATATGGAGATCACAAAGTTGGGTTCGACATCATACTAGATACACAAGCCTATTACGGGGAAACAATTGAATCCTTCAGTTAGAAAAGTGAAAATTTGAGAATAATCTCTAGGTCTTTGAGTGAACACCACACTATGGCACTCTCTGACTCAAAAATAGTAAAATAAAGGATGCATCCAATGGTGAAAACCTCTCTGAGGTGCCAGAGGATGAAGGATTCAATCTTCCTCTCAGTTCCTTTCATAAGAAGTAAGCAATTTTGGCAGAACAATGCAATCCAGTTAATCTGGGAACAAAAGAATTGCCACACATAACATTCTATGTCGAGTCACTTCTCATAGAGGAATAAGAACTCCTAGCTGAATTCCTAAAGGAAAGAAAGATAAACTTTGCATGGACCTATGTGGACATCCTGGGCTTGATTTGGAGGTTGTGGTTCATCACTTAGCTGTATACCCTGAAGCAAAGCTAGTAAGACAAAAGGTAAGGAAAATGCACCCCTAGATAACATTGTTGGTCAAACTGAAATTACAGAAGCTCCTAGATAAAGGGTTCATATGACTGATCGATTATCTAGAGTGTGTTTCAAACCTTGTGCTTGTTTCAAATCCCACTAGGGGCATCCACATCTACACAAATTCCAGAGATTTGAACAAAGCATATCCCAAAGATGATTTTCCACTTCTAAATATTGATGTTCATGGATATGACGGTAGGACATGAGATGCTATCACTAATGGATGGATTCTCAAGATAGAATCAGATCATGATAGCTAAAGAAGACCAACACAAAACAACGTTCACTTGCCCATGGGGGACATATTGTTGGAACATGATGCCATTTGGGTTGAAGAATGCAAGGGCTATGTATCATAGGGCCATGAAATTGATATTCCATGACATGATTCAAAAAAATATGGAAGATTATGTGGACGACATACTGTCCAAGTCAAGAAAAATATGAGATCATATATCAGCTCTAAGGTCCATTTTTGATAGACTAGAAAAGTACAAGTTCCGACTTAATCCAAAGAAGTGTGTCTTTGGGGTACAATCAGGAAAGCTCCTAGGGTACATCATATCCATGAGAGGAATCAAGGTAGATCCTACCAAAGTCAAATAAATCCTCAAAATGGAGTTGTTATGCCATGCATAACCACCCCATCTTTTGCCTTGGTCAAAATGGGTCCCCCTCTTTGTTTCCTATCCTTAGGTCTTTTCAACAAAGATTTTGGAGTTATTATTTTTTTTCCAAGTCTTTGTTTTTGTTCTTGTAGCTCTAGTGAAATTGGAACCAAAATTAAATATTGACTTGGAACTCATTTGAGTTTCACTTCCTAACTTGGTTTCAATCCTACTCTGGCTGCTTTCTTCATGTGTTGCCTTTTTCATTTCGTGTTGTTTTCAATTCGCAAGACCAGATCCAAAATGGATCTTGAACTCAAAACTTGGAAAAAGTTCTAAGTTTTGTTCCTATCCCACCTCTACCTCCGCCATCATCTTTTTTCCATTTTGTCTCGGAGTCAGTGCTTCCAATTTCGTTTCGGTCTCGTTGTCTTCTTTTGTTTGTTTCCTTCTTTATTTTTCCTTTGAGCAGAACGGGAACCGGAACCGGAACCAAACCTAGAAATTTAAAAAAGTTCCTTGACCAATTTCGATCCCACTTTCATGTTTTGTGTTTGCCACTCTACTTCAGTTTCATGACAGTTTTTTTCATGTTCCTGCCATGATCCCGCGCCCGACCTATCCCATTAATGGCATTAATTTCAAGCTCCTCGCATGTACGAGATTGAATTTTTAACCTTAATTAAGGTTAATTCACTGGTTATTATTATTGTTTTTAATGGTGATATCAAACCAGAGTTGAGATAGAGCAGAGGAGAATGATTTTGTCAAAGATTAAGCATTTGCACACGGAGTCAGATCAAGGGCCAACTTGTTAGGTAGCTTTTTGAGATAGGTGTTCTTCCTTGCTGTTTTTTATTTGTTGCTTTCATTTTGTTTGTTTTTATTTCTTGTTCTTCGCATGATTCAGGGTTTTACTCTCGAATCTCTATTTGTTAGCTTGCTAATTCTTTTCCTCTTTGTTTTACTTTTCCTTTTCTCATTTTGCTTTGTTTTTGTCTTTTCCCATTTGTTTTGTTCTTCACAGTCATTTTTACATTTTCTCGCATCCATACCATCGTTCCCTAGGGTTTAGGGTGTTCCTTTGAATAGGATTATGGGTTTCTTTATAGTCCTTGATCTATTACAAAGCTCCTCGTCCTTGTTGAATGATGTTTCGATAATTTTCAAGTAGGGTTTTCGATGCCCTAGTTTCTTAAGTTTTCAGGTTCAAATGGGCGAGGGTTTTTGCATTCGTTCCATTTTAAAAGTTATGCCCTAGTTTCTAATTTTCCTCTGGGTCATATGTGGGTTAGGTATGTGTGTTTATTTTAAGCCTTCTTGGCTTATTACGTGACCTTGTTGCAAAATTCATAATGGGAATTTTAGATTTTTTGATGATGACATCATTTGAGATCATGGCCGAAACTAGATCTAGGAAGGGTTTTATCCATAAACCTTTATCTCCAATACATGTCAGATCTAGTTTCGAACCCGCTTCTGATGTACTTTGGAATATACAACACTTTTTACCTTGGCAGATGCGGAAGCGGAGTGATCATGGGTTTTGGAACTTCCTAATGTGTCAAGTCTAGTTTCCATTATGGTTCCGGTCCCGGTAACCATTCTAATTCTATTCCCGGTCAAGGTATATAATTTGTTCAAAGCCCATTCTAGTCTCCATCCCGGTCCCAACCCCGACAATACTTGGAGGTTTTCTAGTGATGTTTTTGTCTTGATCCTGCCTCTGGTGAATGTGTAATTTTGCTAAGTATAAAGAGGCTACATGAAGAATCACAGAGGAACAAGGAAGCTGAGTTCTCTAATACCAGTTTAAATTTTCCATGGATCTAATCCTGAGTTGTCAAAGTAGGAAGTAAATGATGTCAGGAGCCTCTGTAGGGACTTCACAAATGGAAGGCCAAGTAGCTGAAGGTTCCAAACAAGTAAAGCCTAAGAAGATAAATGTAGGAAAAATACCTTATCCAATGAGGAATAAAGAAGCTAGATTTTGGGTTGGCGGACATCACAGACACCAACTTGGGGACATTTGACTATGAAGAGCTTATTGAGAAAACATTTTCAAAACAAGTTACTAGGAGAACAAAGAGGATAGTTCAATCAAGGATTTCCCATGTCACACGCTTCCCTCTATCAATCCAATGCCTGAAGCTAATCTTAGCTACAACAAGATCCTATAATGTGGTATCAAGGCAATGCATGAATCAACAAGGGAATGTTATAATTGACTTGTCCCCACAAATGATGAGGCTGATATTCAATGCACCCACTCCACGGATTCCAAGGTAGTTGACAGAGGTTGATGCATGGAAAAGATTTAATGAGAACAAAGATGTCAATAGGGGTGACATGAATAAGAAGTGGTTAATAACTGAAAAGAAATGCCTACTTAAGATGCCTGACCAGCCCAAAAGAGGAGATTTCAAGAAGGAAATTGGTGACCTAATCTTGATGCTCTCTAGAGTGTTTGGGAAAAAGGACTTTGCATGCTTCAAGGGGTGGATGTTCCCATTCATAGAAGCTATCTTTGATGGTAGGAAGAAGTTTGATTGGTGTAAGATTTTTTTTGATGGTTTGAATAGCTAGATGAAAAACGTAAGGCAAAAAAAGACCTTCTAAATGACATCTTATGTCATTTATGTAGCTACAAGGATGGGTATCTTCCTAGGATTAAATGCAATGGGAGTGTTGGGAGAAGCTCCTGGAAAATAGAAAGTGTAGAACCACTATGATCAATTGATTTTACAAACATCAGAGGAGCATTATAGGAGAGTCAATGATGCATTTTTGTATGTCATCATTAATAGATTGACTGGTGATGCAATTTTTAGGCTAAGTATTAAAACCATGGAATTCATTGCTCAGTGGGATTAGTGGTATATCTAGTACCCCAATTTCACCTACTTTAGGTTATCAGGGTTTGATGGACATCATCACCTAGTCCCTAGGTGTTGCACTAACAGATTGGTTCTCATGGAGTTTATATACCAAGCATTGGGAGTTAATACAAAGTTCACTATCAAGCACAAACTATGGTGCCATAAGTTCCCCATGAATTTGGCAGAGTATTGTTGTCTTCACAATATAGTTGCAAAATTAGTATGCGAAGATTTGAGCTACTTCAAGTTGGGGCTCTACACTTCTAAGAAGTACTTTGATCTAGAGAAAAAGATGAATAAGTTACTTTCCTCCATGTTTGAGAAGCTTTATAAGTTGCTAGAGGATTTTTGGTGTGATTTGCAGGATGAATTTGATGTGAGAAAGAGAAACTATGAAAGGTTAACCATCCCACAGATAATTGAGTATGGGGTGAAAGAAGATATTCTTGACACACTATCTAATGATGGTGTGATTTTGGACACATGATATGAAGCAGTAAATGTAGGAATTCAAGGCTTAGATCCAATCAATTGGGAGGAAGAATATTTTATTGACATTAAATGGATTTCTAGAACAATAATGGGTAGCATTGAGAATAAAGGAACCACTTGCTCAAACTTCAAAGAAAAGGAAAGATGGGGTAACCAAGGGTTACCAAAGGACCAAAAGAAGAGCAGCCCCCAAGGAGAAATTAGAGTATCTTCCTCCCATTTTTGGAGGGGATATTGTTCTTGAAATACCTGAAGAGGAAACTCTTGAAGCACAAGGTGTGGAGATCACAACACTAGGAGAGGGCTCCTCTTCTCAACCTCCTCTCCCTCAAGAACCTAGTGAGGAAGTACCTACTAGTAGTCTTCATGAGGAAGTGAATGCATTAAAAGGAAAAGAGCTTGAGGTAGAAATTCATGACATTGACACAGATTCAGAAGAAACACATTCTGATGATGACGTTATTAAAGGTGTGTTAGCCAAAAATATTGAGGAAGAAAATGTTCTCACCTGGGAGGATAAGTGGAGGTTGTTTGAGGATTCCAAGAAGGAAGCTCATGCTAAGGAAAAGTATAAAGAATTAGTATACAATAAGAGATAGAGGCAAAGGAACACACTGAGGCACTCATTAAACAACAACAATAGTTTGAGGCCACTTCAAAAGCTGAACAACTAGCTAAGCAACAAAAGGAGAAAGAAGATTTGCTGCTGCAACAAAAGGAGGCTAAGAAAAGGGCTAAGGAAGAAAAAGACAAGTTGGCCAAGTTACAAAAGATCCATGAGCTAGAAGAGGAGAAAGCTCAAAAAAAAGGGAAAGGGAGACTCTTGAAGCCAAATTTAAATTAATTGAAGAAGCTCAGAAGAATAAAGAAGAAGAAGAATTGGGGCTAAGAAGAATAGAGGCAGAGGAATAGGCCAATATTGATCTATAAGCTACTAAAATAAAGGAAAAATTAGAAGAATTAGAAAGCAAAAAGAGCCAACTATTGGAGGAAAGGAGAATAGAAGCAAAATGATTAGCCAAAGTTGAGCAAGAAATGAAGGAAAAATTTGAAGCTAGCAGACTGACCAAGGAAAAGGAAGAGAAGAAGAAATAGAAAGAGGTTGGTTCTCAACCTAGGATAACAATTTGGCAATCTGTTTCTCCAACCACTTCTTCTTCCACACAAGTAATGACTCCCCCTGCTGCTCCTACATGGTTAAATATTAATCTTGAGAAGAGGAAAATAGTACAACCACAACCCCTTGATTGTGAGGATGTCAAGAAAGAAATAGAGAAGGAGAGGCCAAAGAAGAGAGCCATGTTTCTCCATTCCACAAGGTTAACAAATGCTATAGAGATTATGGCTGAGTGTGCTATCCCTATGGTGGATAAAGACAAACAAGACATGTAGATAGGGGATTACCAATTAGGAACTATTAACCTGGGAAAGCCCACAAGAAATCAACAATTAAACTTGGTTGATATTGTGGCCTCCTCTACAAATCAAGGATAATCCAAGGCAAGCAAAAGAAAGATGAGCTTAAGTCCCAAGTGGATTAGTTGCATAAGTTCTTGAGAGATCTCTCTACTCCTATTTCCTCACAATCAACTGCTCCAGAGACACCTATTCTTTTGAAGAAAAGGGATGTTGATCATTTGATTGAAATGAGAAACAAGTAAAAATGATGGATAGATGGATAAACAAGTTGAACCAGGAGATAGATCATTTTCTTGTTGAAGGTTGCAAGGTTCACAAGGAAGCATTGGTGTTGGTCAATGACATGGTTGCACATGTTGGAACTCTGGAGAAGTAAGAGGAGGAATATGAAGGGCATGCAAGGAAACTAAAAGATATTAACAAGTTTCCCAAGAAAATATTTTTAGAGAAATCTATCTTGGAAGAAGACAATGTGGATTTTGTAGAAAGGACTACCAGCATCATTAGATTTAGATATCCATTCATTTTCATTTTCACTCATAGGAATGAGGTATAGCAGCCCAGAAAGGATCTCAATGAGAAAATTGAAGAACTAGGAGCAATTATTACTATACTTGTCAATGAGGATATCCTTGAGACAAATGGCCTCCTCCCTAATAAACTTAAGGAAAGATGGAATGGTAGATTGGAGGAAATGATGCAGAAGGGGGATAATGAGGAAGATTTGTTAATGGAAAAGCTTATGGATGTCAAGCAAGAGGTTAAAGCTGCCAGGAGGGAACTCATCAAGCTTAGAGATATGAAAGAATTTGTTTCTTCTGAACTGGCTAGGATAAAATTTGAAGATAATTGGGTGGATGGACCAGATGCAGAAATGCTTTAGCACGTAATTACAAGTTATGATGAGTATATGGAGGAGAAGAAAATGCAGAGTTAAAATTTGCTACACACATGCTCTCTCAACAGATCGGCATCAAGGAAATACGCTTGACTAAGCAGTCTTCCTCTCCTACTTTCTTGGATGATGACAACAGTTCCAAATAGTAATTTCAAGAAGTTCCCGTATCTCTTTTTGGACGCAGGTTTTGACAAGGAGTTTCTAATCGGTAGATGAAAATTAGGATGAAGACTTCTCTTAGATTGTTCCAATCACCCCATGATTGATGGATTTGGGTTGTGATGAGAGAAATTAGTGTTAAATAGGTTTATATATACAATTTCTCTCCCTTTTGTAAAGGTTGGCTGATTGAAGAAGGATTAGCCACCTGATATGATAGCAGATAGGAATGATAGTTTGAAGATTTCATAATTGTAGCAAGATACTTTAAAGTTTTAAAGTTGAAATTAGATACCATTTTATATTTTTATATAGTTTTCATGTTATTGTTAAAAGTGAATCTCTTTGATAAGGTCAATGAATCATAATCAATCTATATGCCAATGAGTTGTTGTGCCTAAATTTTTTCTATTTTGCACAAATCAATAAGGGAAACCGGATTTCAAGATTATTTCATTGAATTATTTGTGAATGGAATTACTACATATCTATTTGATTCATGTTTTAGCAATGAGTGAGTGGTATGTTTCAAATCTCAAATTCTTTTAGTGAATGGTTGTGGTAATTGAATTAAGCACTATGAATGTATATAATAGTGTAGATTATTCTATGGATTACATCATGTTGTGGTTTCTAGTTTGTTGAAGAAACACTCATTGTGGGAATGCATGTCTGGATATTGAGAAGTTTTATTCATCTTTTCCTGTTCTACACCTTGATCTATCTTTTTATATTTATTTAGCCCCCCCCCTCAACATAGGTTAGTTAATCTAATGCAGTTTGTGTCCTTTATTACCAACAAAGGCCCCTTGAATATTATGGTTACATTAGCCATTGAGTAGCATCAACATAGTTGAGAACCAACTACGAAGACCTTGGGAGTTAGATTACTATATGTCATCTTTCTTTTTTAGGAGAAATAGGATAGAGATATTTTGTTTTATGTTGTTGTTCACTTTTGACAATATACAGATCTGGCACTAGAAGGAGGGCTAGAAGGAACAAACTAGCTCGATTGGGTCATTCTCACCACAAAGGTATGAAAGAGCTCTTAGATCTTCTACAAATTCTAATCCATTAGTAGAACTCCAAACCCTGATTAGATGTAGGCCCCAAGATCATAGAGTTTTGATCCCACCATTGCCACCACCACTTACTCCACCCATATTTTTTCCAAATCCATCTTTACCACCCTAGCAACCAAATTCACCCATTCCACAACTGGTTTAGCTAGGACTACCACCACCACCCATGGATTTCTTCATGAATAACCCATCTCCACTGGGGACTATTCCTGGTGGTATACATGATCTGCCCAAGAATCCAGAAAGATTTTGTCCCAAGTATATGCATGGAGAATCAAGGAGTTCTGAGGAGCACATACAAGCATTTAAGGATGCATGTACTTGTGCTCAAGTAGCTCACCAAGATGTTGTATGTAGGTTATTTCCCTACTATTTAGGATACATGGTATATAATTGGTATTTAAATCTGACTCAGGGGTCTATAGAAGGTTGGACAGACTTAGAAAATGCCTTTATTAATCAGTTCAGGGTCTATGTAGACCCTGCCATTTTATATCATCAATTTTCCACCATAAGGAAAGAACCTCATGAACCATTTCCATTATTCAACATGAGGTTCCAAAGAATGTTCCAAAGGCTACAAGATCCTTACTTAGTTTCTGAAAATATTGCCATTCTAGCGTATTTAAGGGTTGTAGATCCCTTGATTGGCCTATTCTTGCAGAGAACTTATGTTTCCACTGACATTGATTCTTTGTCTAAGGTCTATCATCTGGCCATCAAACTACAATAGTAGATAAGCTTGCAAATGGGATGTTTAGGAGGAGTTCTTCCCCCCATTAGCTATGAAATGACTAATCCTCCTTTGTTCAATACGGTCCTAGGGATGTCTTACTCCCAATATGGACCTATTTCTGAGTTACAAACCTCACCTCCCCTACCATTATTCACTAATGGTGTTCAAGATTCTTCCCAAAAATCTCAAAACTACCATCATCAAGCAGGAGGGTCAAATTCTATTCATCAGCTACCTATGGGAAGGACTGTAGAAAGTGAACAAACTATTCAACTAACTAATGAGATGGAAACTCTTAAGAAGAATCTATCCCAAATGCCAAATGATATGGCACAACTTAGACATGATCCCCCTCAAAATTAAAACTACAAATACCAGAATCGGGGAGGTTATAACAATCAGGGTAGTTATCCTAATTATAATTCAAACCAGAACACCAATAGGAACTTCCAGAACCAAAATTCCTCTAACCAAAATAATCAAAATCAAAACAAAGGATACAATCAGAGGTCCAAAAAAATAGACAATGGAATATTGGGCCTAATAATGGGGGAGTTTCCCATAATTATCAAGCTGGTGATGATAAGCCACACACTACAAATTTTGTAGATTTGAATTTTATGAAAAATTGGTATAGGCAGCATGATAGTGTAGCTCATTTTGACGTTAACTGCCTAGAAATGGAGAAATTGGTTAAGATTGCACAAGATGATTCCCACCCTCCACAAGGGAATTCCAATGAATATGGTGGGTCAGTAAGCACAACTATGACCTATGAGACCATTGATGAGCAGTAACAATTTCCCATGCAGGGAGAAAACCAACCAAAGGAGGATGTATATGATGCTCAGGATTTTCAATCTAAAGGTGGTAATTTTCTAAGAAATCAGAATAAGGGCCCATTCACCACATCTAATCCTCTGAATACTATGGTTCCACCTATCATAATGAAGATAATAATCCACCTCCACCAAAAGGCCCACCTGATGTGCAGAATAAAGGTAACTCACCTTTTATTCCTAGATATTCAAAGAGTAATGAATCATAATTTGATTTCATTTCAGAGATGCAGAGATAGAAGAATTCCGAATAATTTTTTGATATCCTCAAATGGTGTCCTACACAATGGGAAATTGTGTTAAAGGCTTTAGAAGAAGCAGATCATTCAAAAGGGAAAAATAGGGTGACTCCAGCCATTGAGATGAATGTTGTCGTATATAAAGGTAAGACTGGAACCTCGCCATTTCTTTTGAGTCTTAGGATCTTTGGGAATAATTTTCATTATTTTCTTTTAGATTCTGGAGCATCGGGTAATGTTATGCCCTTTTCCATTTGCAAGAAGCTAGGATTAAGTCCTACCCAGAATAATAAGAAGGTGATTCAATTGGACAAAATCGAGGTCAATGTGGTAGAACTAAAAATTATGCATGTGCAAGTTGGATTAGACCCAAGGATTCAGAATTATATAGATATCCAGGTAGTCGATATCCCCGAAACATATGGTATGCTTCTAAGTCATGAATTGATGAAAAGTATTGAGGGTTATCTATCCTTGGACTTTTCACATATGTGGCTTCCATGGAAAGGGATGGCATTACAAATTAGGATTGAAAGCGAGCCTCGCCTCAAGCACATGATAACTGAGTATGAATGTCCTAATGAGGTTGCATTCTTTGAGACCGAAATGGGGGTACAAGAGAGAAAATTATGACTTTATCGGTGTTTGATTCTAGCTATTCCCAATCTCAAGAGTCCAGTAACTCCATGAGCATAGTTAACCAATAGGTTCTGATTAGGAGATTACAACATGATAGGCTAGTTCTTCAGGAAGAAGTTGATCTATGGAGTTTGTTACTCCCGAACTAGTGCAAGGTTCATTACGAGGGCCATTCTGAACGAACATTCCAACCATGTGTGGATATTCTAAATTATGTCTATGAGTCGAAAGCGGCTTGTGAACATCACCCAATAACACCCCCGACCAATTCTCATTCTGGGTCAAGGATGCAGCTATCCTCACAAAAAAAATATAACCCAAGAGGAAGGTTCTTCCTAGTTTGAGTAGACTCAGGTCCTATGCTCTGAAATCCAAGAAGAGACTGAGGCATCTTAGTCCTTATCTGTTACACCCACCTCAGATACCCTTCCAATACCTAAGGCATTGATGAAAAATGTACTCGATTGTGATCTGATCCAAGGAAATATTCAGGAAGTAATTTCTGAATAGGTTTTGAATATAGGTGAACCTTCTAGTGAACCTTGCCCCCAGTCAACTTTAAATATTGGTGGCTAGCAATAGTCCGAGCCACCACACATTTCAAGCAAGTCATCACCTATCATCCCAAAGAAGAAAGAACTTCCAGCTCTAGATCAATTATGGAGTCTTAAATTTGATGGCTCTAAATCCAAATCAGGAAGTGGAGCTAGGATTGAATTAACCAACCCGAAAGGGAAGACTTACTTTGCATCTTACAGGTTACAATTTGGCTACATAAACAATGTGGCTAAATATGAAGAAATTGCTCAGGGACTCATTTTTTCTCATCAAAAGAAGTTCACAACTCTCACAGTTATGGGGGATTATGAAGTTATTGTGAAATAGGTTCGCAACCAGTATACTTGTCACAACAAAATATTGGCTGCATATAGAAATAGAATTTGGAATCTGATTGAATATTTTGACACCTCTGGGATTACTCTAATTCCTAGGGAAAATAATCAGATTGCAGATGCCCTAGCTGTTACTGCTAGCACCTTGGACCCTATGCAGGACTCCAAGCTGAAAATATTTTTAGTTGAACTAGTCTCAATCCCGGCTCTCCCAGATAACGTCCAAATTTTTTAGGTATTCGATGATGACCAGCATATACTCGCCTTTTTGGAAAGTTCAGATAATTGATGATTTTGAAAGAGATTAGGGAGACTAGGATCCTAAGAATTGTGACATAGAAGGAATACTAGATTTGAAAAGTAACAACATTCCAAAGGGGATGGTAGCTTTAGAAATAATATCCGACTCTGATTTGTGAGCTTGTCAAAGGGTGCCAACAAAAAGTGATGGAGGGAAATATGAATCTATTAATCTGGCTCATTCAGGTCCCGAAAGGAATTTCCTTATAGGAAAAACTTGTCTTGAGGAAATTAAAGAGAAAATAATTAAAGTTTTGAAAGAGGAGATTGCAGCCATTGCTTGGGGGTATGAAGATTTAAAGACCTTTGACACTTTGGTAATCACACATACCATACCTCTAAAGCCAGAAGCCAAGCCCTTTCATCAAAAAACAACGCTTGGTGAATGCTTTGATTGAGCCCTTAATTCAAAAGGAGGTGAAAAATTTTATATCTGCTAGAATAATCTTCCCAGTATGACATTCCACCTGGGTTGCCAATTTAGTTCTTGTGCAAAAGAAAAGAGGTGAAATCAGGTTATGCGTTGATTTCAGGAACCTACATGAGGCCTCTGAGAAGGATAACTAACCACTTCCTTCTCTTGATGAGGTATTACAAACAGTCAATGGATCCCAGGTGATGTCATTCTTGGATGGCTATTCTGGGTATAATCAAGTGCTTGTCAGTCATGAGGAAAAAATGAAGACTGCCTTCACTACCAAGTGGGGCATGTTTTCCTATCGGAGGATGCCATTCGTCCTTATCAACATTGGAGCTACCTTTTAGTGTTCAATGGACATAGCATTCAAGCATCTAATAGGTAAGTGTATCATCATTTATGTAGACGAATTAACTATCTTCTCTAAAAACATAAAGGACCATGTTGTAGATTTAGCAAAAGTCCTCAAAAGGTGTATAAGCTATGGCGTGTCCCTTAATCCAAATAAATATGTTTGGAGTCTCTGAAGGGAAAATCTTAGGCCATGTGATATCAAAAAAGGGGATATCCATAGACCCTGATAGAGTTGAAGCCATCTTAAAGTTGACAATGTCAGGAAGTAAAAAAGAGATGAGATCCTTCTTCAAAAGGATTAATTTTGTGAGAAAATTTATAATAGGGTTTGCAGAAATTATCAAACCTCTTAATGAAATGATGAGAAAATATGCAAAAATAGAATGGAGCAATGAGGATAAATCTAATTTCTTGTAGATTAAACAATCAATATCTGAGGTACTGGTCTTGACCAACCTAGATTATCTAATTCCCTTCTATATCTATTCTTTCACATCTAACCATTCATGTGCAACTATTTTAACACAATGAAGAGGTGAGGGAGAGGAAAGGCCTATTGCATTCATGAGCTCCTTGTTTAAAAATGTAGAAGTCAGGTACTCACCCCTTGAGAAGCAAGCCTTTGCATTGGTCTGAGCAGTAAAAAAAATTAGGCACTACATTCTTTAGAGTTAGGTTATCGCCATAGTTCTTGATCCAACTGTAAAGTCTCTCCTTATGCAGAGCGAATTAGGGGAGAGAAGAGGAAAATGGATGGCTATTTAACATGAGTTTGATTTAGGAATTCATCCAATGAAGATCCTCTAAGGATAGGGATTATCAAAGGCTATAGCAGATATTGACAAGAGTATCACTTGCCAGCAGTACACAGTGCAGTCATTCACCAAGGATCCTTGGTACATAGATTTAATCTTCTTCCTCCTCAATAACAGATTCCCAAAGGGGATGAATGCTACTTAGAGGAGAGAATTAAGGATGAAGAGTTCTCATTACATGCTCAAATGAGGATTCTTATACAGAAGAAATTTTGAAGGAGTTTACCTATGTTGTTTGGATCAACAAGAAGCCAAACATGATATAATTGAATTTCATGGTAAAAATGCTAAAAGACATGGATCTACAGATGCCTTGGCTCATCAAATTTTCAGGTCAGGTTATTATTGGCCCCACGTGTTTTGAGATGCACATCAACATGTCAGGACATGTCATACATGTCAGACCTCTACATCGAGGGAACAAAATCCAGCGATGCCTTTACAATTGGTGTACGAGGTAAGACTATTTGCTCAATGGGCACTAGATTTTGTAGGTGTCATTAATACAAACTCTTCTACATTTCATAAGTTCATCTTGACAACAACTGACTACTACACGTGCTGGACCGAGGCTCAACCCTACAAAAACAACACCATAGATGTGGTTATCAAATTTCTGATTGAAAGCATCACAACCAGGTTTGGAGTACCATTCACCTTGGTATATGATAATGGCCCTACTTTCTCTATTGGGAGTAGTTAGAAAATTGCTAGAAAAAAATTCTAGGGACTGGTACACCCAATTGAGATTTTCCTTATGGGAAGATCAAACTCGAATCAAAGCCACCCTAGGAAATTCACCTTTTAAGTTAGTCTACAGCCAAGAGCCAGTCTTCCCAATCCATTTGCAAATACCTCTCCTCAAATTCACACAAGAATTCTATACGAAGGATGATCGGATCGAGGTTAGACTAACCAATTTGCTAAACATGGAAGAACAAATAGACATTTCTTTGCAACAGTTATCCAAACACCAAGCTGTTGTCAAACGCTGGTTTGACAAGAGGGTCAAGGTAAAGGCCTTTAGGATTTTAAATCTCATTTTACTATGGGATAAAGCTAAAGAGAAAAAGGGAGACCACCAGAAGTTTGATAGACTTTGGTTGGGTCGATATCAAATAGCTGAGATACTAGGTGAGAATGCTTTATGATTGAGTACCTTGACAAAGAACCTATTCCATTGCCCATTAATGGTCAGTTTCTTAAACATTACTTTGGCTCATAAAGGTTTACTTTTTTGAATGACTTTACTATATGTATTTAGTTGTTCTTTTGTTTTGTGTGTTTTGTTTGTTTCTTTTCCTTTGTTTCTTTCCATTCTTTCTATTTTGTTTTGTTCGTTGGGGACCTTCATTTCTATCCATTCCAAGATAAGGGGTTGTTATTCAAAGTATGCTGTAGGAACTAGGAGAGAAATTGATTTAGGTATTTTCAAGGAACATCTATTGAAATATTTCATTCTAAGATTATGTCTTATGACCATTTTAACACTGGTTTGAAAATTTATTAAGAATAAGGTATATTGTAAAATATCTCGTGAACTATGATTAAAGCCTATCACAAAATAGATAAACATCTGCCTAAGTAAAATGCATATTTATCTCAAGGTGGTTGTATCTCTAATTTAAGTGAAAAATATGACTCCCAAGACTATAATGAGGTCCATTGTAGTTCTTAACCCACATTTTAGATCAATTACATCTGAGTATTGAGAAAATTCAATAAAGAATTTCACAATTAAAGCTTATAATAAAAAAAAGAGAAGGGAGAAAGGTAAAATCAATACTAAATGGGTGAATCAAGTATCTCTATCAGGGTTATGGATGCATGTTTGGCAATAGAGAAATACTTTGAGAGAACTAGAGGTATCTTCATCTGGGCTATGGATGTCGTTCGGCAACAGAACAATGCCCAGGACTTCAATGCATGACAGTTGAAGGATTCAACCTATGTAGCTTGGATCTTAGGTGTAGTTGTTCAAGAGTAGAGAAATATTTTATAAAGAAGGATGCACCATATATGCACACACCTAGATTCAAAATAGTTCATGAGGACATACATCTGAGATTCCAGCTCAACCTTACTCTGTATATATGATCTTATTCAAGTTAACGTGATTCATAAACCATAGGTTTTGGGTGACTGAATTCTTCAGTATCTTGAAAATGGGTAAACCATTTCCCCAGCTGAGTCACCATTTGTTATTCCCTACATAACCACCCCATCTTTTTCCTTGGTCAAAATGGGCCCCCCTCTTTGTTTCCTGTCCTTGGGTCTTTTCAACAAATATTTTGGAGTTCTTTTTTTTCCAAGTCTTTTGTTTTGTTCTTTTTTCTTTGGTGGAACCGAAACCAGAATTAAATCTTGACTTGGAAATCATTTGATTTTCACTTCCTAACTCAGTTTCAATCCCTCTCCTATTGGTTTCTTCATGTGTTTCCTTTTTCGATCCATGTTGTTTTCTTTTCGCGGGGCCGGATCTGGAATGGATCTTGAACTCAGAACTTGGACAAAGTTCCAAGTTCTGTTCCCATCCTACCTCTTCCTCCACTGTCGTCTTTTGTCTGTTTTTTCTCGGGGTCGACACTTCCAATTTCATTTTGGTCTTGTTTTCTTCTTTTGTTTGTTTTCTTCTTTCTTTTACCATTGAGTGGAACCGGAACCAAAACCGGAACCAAACTTCAAAATTTACAAAAGTTCATTGACCGATTTTGATCCCACTTCCACTCCCGCTTTCTTGTTTTGTGTTTTCCACTCTACTTCAATTGAATGATAGTTTTGTGTCTATACTCGACCTACCACATTAATGGCATTAATTGCAAGATCCTTCCATGTACGAGATTGAATTTTTAACCTTAATTAAGGTTAATTCACTGGTTATTATTATTGTTTTTAATAGTGATATCGAACTAGAGTTGAGATAGAGTAGAGGAGCATGATTTCATCAAAGATAAAGCATTTGTGCATGAATTTGTATTGAGGACCAACCTATTAGGTAGCATTTTGAGGTAGGTTTTCTTCTTCGTCATGTTTCCTTTGTTGCTTTTGTTTCATTTTTTTTGGTTTGTCATTCTTCACGTGATTTAGGGTTTTACTCTTGAATCTCTATTTGTTGTCTTATTGTTGCTTTTCCTCTTTGTTTTACTTTTCCCTGTTGTCTCGTTTTGCTTTGTTTTTGTCTTTTCCCATTTGTTATGTTCTTCGTGGTCATTTTTTCATGTTTTCTCACATTTGTACTGTCGTGCCCTAGGGTTTAGGGTGTTCCTTTTAATAGGATTTTGGATTTCTTTATAGTCTTTGATCTGTTACATAGCTCCCCATCCTTGTTGAATGATGTCTTGATCATTTTCAAGTAGGCTTTTTGATGCCCTAGTTTCTAAAGTTGTCAGGTTCAAATGGGTGAGGGTTTTTGAATTTGTACCATTTTAAAATTTATGCCCTAGTCGCTAAGTTTCCTCATGGTCTTATGTGGGTTAGGTATGTGCGGTTATTTTAAGCCTTCTTGGCTTATTAGGTGACCTTGTTACAAAAGTCATAATGGGAACTTAAGATTTTCTAATGATGACATCATATGAGATCATGGCCGAAACTGGATCCAAGAAGGGTTATGTCCATAAACCTTTATCTGCAATACATGTCGGATCTAGTTTCGAACCCACTTCCGATGTACTTTGGACTATCCAATACTTTTTATCTTGGTGGATGCGGAAGCGGAGTGATCATGGGTTTTGGAACTTCCTAATGTGTCAAGTATGGTTTCCATTCCAGTTTTGGCCTTGGTAACCATTTTGATTTCGTTCCTGGTCCCGATATATAATTTGCTCAAACCCCATTCTAGTCTCCATCCCAGTCTTGACCCTAGCAATACTTGGAGGTTTTATAGTGATGTTTGTCTTAATTCTGCCTTCGGTGAATGTGTAATTTTGCTAAGAATGAAGAGGCTACATGAAGAATCATAGAGTAATAGGGTATTGATGGTGTTTTCTGCACAACAACAACTCAGATAGAATATGATATCCTATCTCTCTTGAAAGGTAAATCTCTATCAGCAAGCCCCAAGAGATAACCCCAAGGTCTCTAATGTCAAGTCTTGACAATACAATAAAACAACTCAATGATAAAATGTGAAATGCTGGTAATCACAAAGGGACCTTATAAAAGAAATGCTAGAAATTTAATTTCATCAAATGCAACAATATGGTGATGCCTTTAATCCTAAAACTAACCCAGATTCAAAATAAACAACAAAAGAGATAAGGGTCTCAGAGAGATCCTAATGCTAACACCTAAGATCAATCACATCAATGATGAATGTTGCAAATGGATAGATCCCCAATAAAACCAATCTCTACTTGATCAAGGACAAGCCCACAACTCCGCAGAAATGGTGCAATCTTCTAAGGAAACTGAAGATTTTCGGACTATGAACATTCATCCACATACCCAATAAATGGCGCAATGTAAACAAGTATCCACAATTGAACTTAGCACAAAATAAGGCCCAAACTAACTTTACACAACAACTTACAATCAAAAAATTGCTAAAAGTATGGACCAGAGATCAATCAACATCATTAACATTTCACCATTGATATGAAAGAACTGAAAAACTAGCATCTAACATCTAACACTGAGAATTGAGAACAAGAAACCATAAACTGTCAAAGGTAAATACAAAGTTTTCCAAATCAACAACTCAGCTGCATTACTTCTCCAACATTACATAAAAATTTTCAATCTCTCTCGTCTCCTATAGCTAATTTCTCAAATCTACTTGCCAATTATGGCCTTCTACAACTTCTAATCAGCTCTTCTAACCCAGTCTAACCCTTTAAAAAATGAGAAGGCATTGACCTTTTATAGAAAATTATTTTGAATCAATGGCCAGGATTTAATTCATCCAATGGCATGAATTACACTTCTAGAAGCATCCAACTATTACATTTAATTTGGGAGCTTATAGTACATCATCATCCAATCAATTTCATTTAGTTGCATTATGGCCCAATGATATTAATTTTGAGAAAATCCTCATTGGAGAATAAATACAGCTTCACATGTCTTTCCTTGTTAAATGCACCTCTCCAATTGGTATACAGCTAGTGGCACGAATTCTTATGCAGACCCCACTTTAATATTTCAATTGAACTTTTCCATATTTTCCCTCTTGGCACGAATCCATATGCAAGTCCCCCTTTTTTTATTTATTTAATCCTGAAAAACAGATATCATCATTAGTAGCTCACATGTCAAAATCCAATGCATTTCGGGAAAAAACAATCCATTTTTGGAAAATTTTAGGATTTTGAGGGCTTGAAGGAATTTTCCAGAAAAAGAAATTTCCATTTTTGGAAAATTTCTAGTTTTTGAGGGCTTGAAGGAATTTTCCATTTTGGAAAATTTTGGTTTTGAGGTTTGAAGGAATTTTCCAAAAAAAAAATTTCATTTTTGGAAAATTTCGGTTTTGAAGGCTTGAAGAAATTTTCCAAAAAGGAAATTTTGGGTTTTGAGGGCCTGAAGGAATTTTCAAGGATTTTCGCCCAGGGAAGAAAATCCTAAAATTCCAAGCAAGGTAAAAATCCCCTAAGCCTCATAACTTTTTTTCTAGAAGGAATTTTTGAAAAGTTTAAAAAACAACTTGATGTAATTTTTCGTCCTCTATCCATTGGTGAAAAAATATTTACACATAACATTGAAAATTCACTTCAAAATCCTCATTTCCAATTTTCAAGACAAGTGAAGAGCCCCTAGAGCCTCAGAATATTGTCTTTATCAAACCAAGTCTTGAATTAATCCCAAAATAACTTCCCAAGAAAAGCAAAACTAAAATTGACAAAGCCAAGGTGTAGAGATGCAAAAGAGAAAGAGGGTCCCCGCCTCCGGTGGGGCATGTGTGCAAAAATTGTGCAACACAAGGAAGGTGAGTTCTCTAATACTGGTTTATACTTTCCATGGATCTAATCCTGAGTTGTCAATGTAGGAAGTAAACGATGTCAGGAGCCTCTGCAAGGACTTCACAAATGGAAGGTCAAGTAGCTGAAGGTTCCAAACAAGTGAAGCCTAAGAATATAAAAGTAGGACAACTACCTTATACAATGAGGTATAAACATCAGATGATCACTCCCACAACCAACAAGCTAGATTTTGGGTTGGCAGACATCACATACACCAACTTGGGGACATTTGACTATGAAGATATTATTGAGGAAACCTTTTCAGAATAATTTACTGGGAGAATAAAGAGGATAGTTCAATCAGGGATTTCCCATGTCACACTCTTCCCTTTGTCATTCAAATGCCCAGAGTTGATCTTAGCTACAGCAAGAGCCTATAATGCAGTATCAAGGTAATGCATGGATCAACAAGGGAATGTTATAATTGACTTATCCACACAAATGATGAGGTTGATATTCAATGCACCTACTCCATAGAGTCCAAGGCAGTTGACAGAGGCTGATGCATGGAAAAGATTTGATGAGAACAAAGATGTCAATAGGGGTCACATGAATAAGAAGTGGTTAATAACTGAAAAGAAATCCCTACTTAAGATGCCCAACCAGCCCAAAAGGGGAGATTTCAAGAAGGAAGTTGGTGACCTAATCCTGATGCTCTCTAGAGTGTTTGGGAAAAAGGACTCTGCATGCTTCAAGAGTTGGATGTTCCCATTCATAGAAGCTATCTTTAATGGTAGGAAAAATTTTGATTGGTGTAATATTTTTTTGATAGTTTGCATAGCCAGATGATAAATGTAAGGCAAACAAAGACCTTCTATATGACATCTTATATCATTTATTCCACTACAAGGATGGGTATCTTCCTAGGATTAAATGCAGTAGGAGTGTTGGGAGAAGCTCCTGGACAACAAAAAGTGTGGAACCACTATGATCAATTGACTTTACAAACATCAAAGGAGCATTATAGGAGAGTTAATGATGCACTCTTGTATGTAATCATTAATATATTGACTAGTGATGTGGGTTTCAAGTTAAGTAGTCAAGCCATGGCATTCATTGCTCAATGGGGTCACTGGTATATCCAATACCCCAAGTTCACCTACTTCAGGTTATTAGGGTTTGATGGACATCCTCACCTACTCCCTAGGTGTTGCACTGACATAATGGTTCTCATGGAGTTTATATACCAAGTATTGGGAGTTAATGGAAAGTTCAGTATCAAGCACAAAATAGGGTGCCATAAGTTCCCCATGAATTTGGGAGAGTAATGTTGTCTTCACAATATAGCTGCAAAAGTAGTATGTGAAGAGTTGAGCTACTTCAAGTTGGGGCTCTACACTTCTCGAAAGCACTTTGATCTAGATAAAAAGATGAATAAGTTAATTTCCTCCATGTTTGAGAAGCATTATAAGTTTCTAGAGGATTTTTGGTGTGATTTTCAGGATGAATTTGATGTGAGAAAGAGAAACTATGAAAGGTTAACCATCCCATAGATGATTGAGTATGGGGTGAAAGAAGATATTCTTGACACACTATCTGATGATGGTGTGATTTTAGACCTAGGATATGAAGTGGAAAATGTAGGCATCCAAGGCTTAGATCCAATCAATTGGGAGGAAGAAGAGTTTATTGACATTAAATGGATTTCTAGAACAATACTGGATAGAAGCATCCAATGGGTATCATTGAGAATAAAGGAACCACCTGCTCAAACTTCAAAGAAAAGGAAAGCTAGGGTAACCAAGGGTTACCAAAGGACCAAAAGAAGAGCATCCCCTAAGGAGCAATTAGAGTATCTTCCTCCCATTTCTAGAGGGGATACTATTCCTGAAATACCTGAAGAGGGAACTCTTGAAGTACAAGGTGTGGAGATCACAACACTAGGAGAGGTCTCCTCTTCTCAGCCTCCTCTCCCTCAAGAACCTAGTGAGGAAGTACCTACTAGTAGTCTTCATGAGGAAGTGAATGCATTAAAAGGAAAAGAGCTTGAGGTAGAAATTCATGACATTGACACAGATTAAGAAGAAACACATTCTAATGATGATGTTATTAAAGGTGTATCTGCCCAAAATATTAAGGAAGAACATGTTCTCACCCTGGAGGATCAGTGGAGGTTGTTTGAGGATGCCAAGAGGAAAGTTGATGCTAAGGCAAAGGATGAAGAATTAGAAAGACAACAAGAGACAAAGGCAAAGGTGCAAGCTAAGGCACTCATTAAACAACAAAAAGAGTTGGAGGCCACTACAAAAGATGAACAACTAGCTAAGCAACAAAAGGAGAAAGAAGATCTACTGCTGCAACACAAGGAGGTTGAGCAAAGGACTAAGGAAGAAAAAGACAAGCTGGCCATGTTACAAAAGATCCATGAGTTAGAAGAGGAGAAAGATCAACAAAGAAGGGAAAATAAGGCTCTTGAAGCCAAATTTAAATTAATTGAAGAAGCTCAGAAGAAGAAAGAAGAAGAAGAATTGGAGCTAAGAAGGATAGAGATGGAGGAATAAGCCAAGATTGATCTAGAAGCTGCTAAAATAAAGGAAAAGTTAGAAGAATTAGAAAGGAAAAAGAAGAAATTATTGGAGGAAAGGAGAATAGAAGTAGAATGATTAGCCTTAGTTGAGCAAGAAATGAAGGAAAAAGCTAAAGCTAGCAGACTGACCAAGGAAAAGGTAGAGAAGGAGAAATAGCAGGAGGTTGATTCTCAACCTAGGACAAAAATTTGGCAACCTATTTCTCCAGACACTTCTTCTTCCAAATAGGTAATGAATCCCCTGCTATTCCTACATGGTTAAAGCTTAATCTTGAGAAGAGGTACACGGTGCAACCATAGTCCCTTGATTGGGAGGATGTCAGGGAAGAAATAGAGAAGGAGAGGCCAAAGAAGAGATCCAAGGTTCTCCATTCCACAAGGTTAACAAATGTTGGAGAGATTATGGTCAAGTGTGTTATCCCTATGGTGGATAAAGACAAACAAGACATGTAGATAGGGGATTACCAATTAGGAACTATTAACCTAGGAAATCCCACCAGAAATCAACAATTGAACTTGATTGATATTGTGGCCTCCACAAAATCGAGGATGATCGAAGACAACCAAAAGAAAGATGAGCTTAAGTCCCAAGTGGATTAGTTGCATAAGTTCTCGAGGGATCTCTCTACTCATATTTCCTCACAAATAACTACTCCAAAGACATCCGTTCTTTTGAAGAAAAGGGATGTTGATCATTTGATTGAAATGAGAAACAAGGTACAAATGATGGATAGATGGATAAACAAGTTGAACCAGGAGATAGTGATTTTCTTGTTGAAGGTTGCAAGGTTCACAAGGAAGCATTGGAGGTGGTCAATGACATGGTTGCACATGTTGTAAATCTTGAAAAGCAAGAGGAAGAATATGTAGGGCATGCAGGGAAACTAAAAGATATTAATAAGTTGCCCAAACAAACCTTGCTAGAGTAATCTATCTTGGAAGAAGACAATGTGGATTTTGTAGAAAGGATTATCAGCATCATTAGATCTAGATCTTCATTCATTTTCACTCACAAGAATGAGGTACAGCAGGCCGAAAAGGATCTCAATGAGAAAATTGAAGAACTAGGAGCAAGTATTACTATACTTGTCAATGAGGATATCCTTGAGACAGATGGCCTACTCTCTGATAAACTTAAGGAAAGATGGAATGGTAGATTGGAGGAAATGATGCAAAAGGGGGATGATGAGGATTATTTTTTTAATGGACAAGCTTATGGATGTCAAGCAAGAGGTTAAAGCCACCAAGAGGGAACTCCTCAAGCTTAGAGATATGAAAGAATTTGCTTCTTTTGAGTTGGCTAGGATAAAATTTGAAGATAATTGGGTGGATGGACCGGATGCAGAAATGCTTCAGTAGGTAATTACAAGTTATGATGAGTATATGGAGGAGAAGAAAATGCAGAGTTAAAATTTGCTACATACATGCTCTCTCAATAGATCAACATCAAGGAAATATGCTTGACTAGACACTCTTCCTCTCCTACTTTCTTGGATGATGACAATAGTTCCAAATAGTAATTTCAGCAAGTTCCCCTATCTCTTTTTGGATGCAAGTTTTGACAAGGAGTTTCTAATCGATAGCTGAAAATCAGGATGAAGACTCCTCTTAGATTGTTCTAATCACCCCATGATTGATGGATCTAGGTTGTGATGAGAGAAATTAGTGCTAAATAGGTTTATATATACAATTTATCTCCATTTTGTAAAGGTCGGTTGATTGAAGAAGGATTAGCCACCTGATATGATAGTAGATAGGAATGATAGTTTGAAGATTTCATAATTGTAGCAAGATACTTTAAAGTTTTAAAGTTGAAATTAGATACCATTTTATAGTTTTATATAGTTTTCATGTTATTGTTGAAAGTGAATCTCTTTGATAAGGTTAATGAATCATAATCAATCTGTATGCTAGTGAGTTGTTGTGCCTAAATGTTTTCTATTTGGTGTAAATCAATAGGGGAAATCGGATTTCAAGATTATTTCATTGAATTATCTGTGAATGGAAATACTACATGTCTATTTGATCTATGTTTTAGCAATGAGTGAGTGGTCTATTTCAAATCTCAAGGTCTTTTAGTGAATGTTTGTGGTAATTGAATTAAGCACTACGAATGTATGTAATAGTGTAGATTATTCTATGGATTAGATCATGTTGTGGTTTTTGGTCTGTTGAAGAAACACTCATTGTGGGAATGCATGTCTGGATATTGAGAAGTTTTATTCATATTTTACTGTTCTACACCTTGATCTATCTTTTTCTGTTTATTTACCCCCCCAACTCAGGTTAGTTAATCTAATGCAGTTTGTGTCCTTTATTACCAGCAAAGGCTCCTTGAATATTATCGTTATATTGGCCATTGAGTAACATCAACATAGTTGAGAACTAACTACCAGGACCTTGGGAGTTAGATTATTATATGTTATATTTATTTTTAAGGAGAAATAGGATAGAGATATTTTGTTTTATGTTGTTGTGCACTTTTGACCATCAACAGGAGGCACCAAAGACATTGAAATAGCTAAGAGGCCTACAAGGGAGACTCTAGTCCATCCGTTGATTCATAACACAACTAGCAGAGATGACAATCCCATATTCTCATCTAATCCACAAGGGTGTAGCATACAAATGGGATGATAAATGTGACCAATAATTCAACAAGATTAAGGAGTACCTACTCACACCACCAGTCCTTATGCCATCAATTCTAGGAAAACCCCTGATCTTATATATATTAGCAACAACATCGGCCCTCAGCGCTTTCTTAGCACAACATGATGAAAACGAGAAGGAGAGAGCTATTTACTACATTGGCAGGACCATGGTGGGACATGAGTTGAACTACACACCCATTGAGAAATCCTACTTGGCAGTCGTGTTTGTAGCACAATAATTTAGAAATTACATGCTAGCACATCAGATCAAGCTCATTGCAAAAATAGACCCGCTCAAGCATTTGCTTTCCAAAGCAACTCTCATAGGATGAACATTGAAGTAGGTTATGATTTTGACAGAGCATGGCATTGAGTATGTAGAAAGAAAAGCTATTAAAGGACAAGCAATCATAGATCAACTAGCAGAAGCACCAATATATATAGAAAATCCACTTGTTTTAGAGTTCCCTGATGAATCAATCTTCAACCTTAGTATAGCAGATCACTAGAAAATGTACTTTGATGGGTCCTACACACAACACGAGTCAGGAGCAGGAATATTCTTCATCACTCCGCAAGGGGATTGTGTACCTAAATCATACAAGTTTTCATTCTCATGCACAAACAACATCATGGAATACAAGACTCTTTTCATAGGGCTGAGAATTGGAGTGTAGTGGCATATCATGGCACTTAAGGTCTACAGAGACTCACATCTCATAATCAACGAGGTAAATAATGAATATCAAACAAAGGATGACAAGTTGAATCCATACAAGAAGTTGGTGGAAATCCTTAAAGATTCCTTCATTGATATCATATTTGAATAACTACCAAGAGAAAATAACATAGAAACAGATGCAATGGCTATGATTGGATCACTCCTAGAGATTCTGCACAACATCCCAAAGAAATAATTCCTCATAGAGCAGCTTCTCATATCAGGATTTGAGGTACCAGAGTCTAAATTTTTGTGCGAAATTATTGGTCTCGGTGATCCCTGGTACCATGATATATACACTTACCTGAGAATAGGATTCCTCCCCATTGACATAACCTTGAAACTCAAAAGAGCCTTCATCAAAAACTCATCTCATTTGGTTATCTTAGGAGATACCTTGTACTATAGGAGCATTAAAGGGACCCTTTTATGTTGCCTAAACACTAAGGAGGTCTTGATCGCTTTAACCGAGGTACATAATGACACTTGTGGTTCACATTCGAGTAGTATGACTTTGGCCAAGAAACTGTTGAGGATGGGGTACTATTGACCTACAATGGAAAGAGAAGCACATGATTATGTCAAAAGGCATTTGCAGTGTCAGTAGCATGGGGACCTCATCCATGCACCAGCTCAGGAGCTCATCTCAATTATCACACCTTGGCCATTTTCATAATGGGGGATCAATCTCATTGGTAAAATCACCTCCACCTCATCCAATGGGCATAAGTTTGTCATCATTGCCATTGAGTACTTCATGAAGTGGGTGGATGCCATTCCTGTGACCTACATCACAAGAAAGCAGATATCCAAATTCATCATGAATTACCTTATTTTTTGATACAGTGTCCCTAAAGCCAATATCTTAGATAATGGGACACCTTTCAAAAATTAGGATGTTCACGACCTATGCCAAAAGCTCAATATCCAACATTATTTTTCCACTCATATTATCCCCAAGGAAATGGAAAAATAGAAGCTAGCAATAAGACCATCTGGAAAATCCTCAAGAAAATAGTCAATGATGTTGGTTGTGACTGGAATTTGTAATTGAATCCATCCTTGTGGGCCTACTGCACAAGCATCCACACACCAATAGGTGCCACCCCTTTCTCCCTAGTCTATGGATCAAAATCCATACTCTCCATTGAGAACAAACTCCCATCCCTGAGAATATCATTGCAGAATCTCATCACAAATGAAGAATACTAAGTGTCACAATTGAATGAGGTGGAAATACTGGATGAGTGGTGTATGTATGACTTAAACCATTTGCAAGTCTATCAGAACCTTCTCAAGTGAAGCTACAACAAGAAGATCAGGAGGCAGACCTTCCAATTCGACGAGCTAGTACTGAAGGAGAATCAAAAAAATGTGCCAAATCCAGATAGCGAGTTCAAGTTTTGAACCCAATTGTTTGGGACCATTTATCATTACAACAAGCTACAAGTCAGGATCATATCAGCTATCAACACCCGAAGGCAAAGCTCTATAGGAGCCCATGAATAGCTCCCATCTCAAAAATTTGTATGCCTGATCTCTTGAGGGTAAAACCAAAAATATAAACAAATATTAAAATATAAAAATCCCAAAAAAATTAGAAAAAAGGATTAGAAAATAGTAAGGATAAAAATCGTCCTCTAGTGAAAACCACTTCAGTGGCACTTTGGGCAAGTACCTTGGTGAAAACCTAGGAAACAAGTGACTTGTGTAAATAAAAAACTATCCATCCACCAAGATCTTCACGTCTTATTTTGTACCCTTTTCATCATCCATTGCACTTCCATATCTCCTTTTTTCACTCACCCATGTCCACATCATGGCTTGGTCATGTGTTCATATCATGTTCCACCCTAGTACTACTTGGCACATTCCTAAGGTCAGTTTGTCCTACCTATATTAGAGTATTCTATCGCATCACACTAGGGGCATGTTCTTTTACCTACATTGGATTGGATTCATGTATATCCTTGGAGTTTTCCTTAAAATAAAAATATCCAAAAACAATATTAAAATCCTTCAAAAATCCAAAAACATTCGTAAAATCAAAAAATCCAAAAAATCAAAAATAGAGTCATCTTGTCGAACTACATCATCTCTGAGCTTGAACATAGGAAAGTTTGATCTTTGATCATCCCCCGAGATACCCTAGGTCAATCCTTTAGGAGTACATCACAATAAACTGGCAATCCATTTGTTCATATCTCATCAATAAATCAAGTTTGTGTTAGTCAAACTACGTGGTCTCTCTATGTATAACGTAGGAAAGGCTAATTTGTTGATTAGCTCTTGAGACCCCTAGGATAGGTCTTTAGGTTAGGTTCTTGGTCAAAATCTCATAAAACCCAAAAACAATTAAAAATTCAAAAATCAAAACATTTAAAAACCCAAAAACAGTCTCAAAACATTTCAAAATACCAAAAACATCCAAATATTTGAAAAAAATCCATCCATCTCATCATGCTTTCACCCGAAATAAACATCACTCATAATAAATCAATCATCACTCTCACCCTATGGTAAAACATTCAGAAGCAAGTCTAGCAAGTTCAAAAGAGAAAGCCCAATTGTTAAGGTCTCAAAGTCTAGGTTAGTAGGTAAGCAAGTTAGTCAGCTCAGAGTATCAATAGCCTATCATCCAATCAATCCCAAATCATCTGATAACATCATGTCCTAAGATGCATCCTTCCTACAATGGACATCAACATCAAGCATCACTATAGTTTAGTCTTGGCTAGTGGTATGAAGAACATTAGCTTGTTTGTTTACTTTATCTTTGTCTTTTGGACTTATGTTTTTGCACACATTTTGATGACCTATCGATGATGTCCAAACAAAAGGATTTAGAGAGAAAGAAATGGGGCAACGATCATTATCTTTTTATATGTTATGCTTGTTGGATACTTTTTTAATATAACTTGGTCATGCATACTTTGTTTGGGTGTAGGGAGGATGTTTAGGTGTCTTGTTGACCACATAGGAATGCTTTCCTTCCTATGTTTTGGTTCAAGATGTTTGGAATATTTGAACTTCATTCTAGATAAGGTTTTGTATGTCAGGTGTGAACATGAGTACACCTATCTAATTGTCAAGTCAAATTCCATCACACTAGGTACAATGCCATCCTAGTTCTTTATACCTTGATGCATTGTACCTATGTGTATTATAAAACATAAGTTAAATGGCCCTTTTAAAATCTCAATTCTTGATAAGAAAATTGTCATCATCATCATCATCACTAATAATGTAGGTTTGTTAGATCCTATTTTCATCATTCTTTTCTTCTTATTCTTCTATCTTTACTAACATTTCTATCCAAAATTCGTGTGATATCTCAAAATACACATGAGGCTACTCATGGCTGATGACTGTCTATACATCATCAAAATTGTTTGTGTTAAATATCCGATCTTTCTAAAGAATTATCTTCATCCTATGATCAGTAGAACCACTCTCGCATTTTATCGTGATCTCGATAAGAAAATTAAAATTTTCGCTTGATCTCTCGAGGGGTCAGTATACTAGCATAATCATTTTTGTTGGGGCAGCAGTGGGGCATCTAAAAAAATTTAAAAAAATTGAATTTTGACCTTAGTAGTTGATTCTTTAAACCAACACTGGGAGTACATTGCTTCAAAGAGGGGGAAAATATAGACACGAAAAATATACAGATTGATATCATACACTCGATCTTGATTCACTAACACCAATTCTTCTTTAATCATTTCTTTACTAACCATTTAATTGAATAATATTTATTTAATTAAATTCATCAAAATTCCTCTTAAAATCAGATAATGAACCTTATCAGATTGTTTCCTCATTTGCCTCTTTTAATTAAATAAATCAACTTTATTTAATTAAATCCTAATGTCTTCTTTTAATAAATCAACTTTATTTAATTGAATGATAATGTCATCTCTTTTAATTGAATAAATCATTTTATTTAATTAAATTACTAATATCTCAAATATCCTCTCATTCGATTTAAATAAACTCAAAAATCTAAATCAAATGTCAAATCAAACTAACTTCATCTAAGTTAATTAATCCTAATTAACTATAATTCTAATCCATCAAATCCTCTAGATTTTGCAACTTGCACATGTAAATCAATTTAATTGATTTATAAATTCTTCTATTTTCATTCAAAAAGGGCATCTTGTTGGAATATTCTTCCAATTTGAAATCTCCCTCCTAAAAGGATGTGTACATCCAACAAGGCATTAAAGGCCTCTTACATGTCCTTTTCATTGGGCCAAGTGGCATTTAATCCATTCCTTTCTTCCTCCAACTTATCATTTCACTAATTTCAAATTTCACCTGACCACATTTATTTGCACATTCATTAAAATGTGCTCATTCTTCCTCCACTCACATGTTGACAAGTGGATTCTTCCTATTGGTTGGTCTTTTGTCCCACATTCATCCTTTTTGCCTCCTTCTCCATCATTATCTTCTATGAATAGAGGGCTCTCATTTGGATTTAGGATCCACAATTTCATCCACAATCTTAGGTAATGTGATCCATTTTCATATTTTCATAGCTAGGTTATGGAGAAATTTCACCAAGGAGCATCAAATCTTCACCATTGATCATCAAGCTTGCAAGGAATTGGGAAAGGGCCATTTTACACATCAAAATGGCACCAATTCCCCCATGGGATGCTGATTTGATTGTTTAGAATAAGATTTCATAGCTTTCATTTGTTATTTTACCTTGTTTTCTTATTCTTCATATTCAAATGAATTTCATGGGGAATTTTTGTTTTAGATATTTTTCTTGACTAACATTGTGTTATTTTGTTATTTTGATGCAGGCCTAAGATATCCATTCACAACAATATATAGAGGGAAAATAGTTGCAAATGATCATTGTTATATCAAAGTATATGAGTGTTAGAGGATCATATAAAAATGAAGGAGATAATAGTAGTTGTTATGAATGTCATGTGACCTGATATCATGCACAAAGAAGATGTAAAAGACCATGGAACAAAGTGAAAAGGGGTCAAAGTCAATGAGATTTATTGAATGTCAAAGAGTATTATCATTATATCATTGAAAGCACGAGATTGTAATAATAATGAAGCAATGGAAAACAAGAACGGTGATATACAACATCAGGATCATAATCAATAAGGATGAAGATCAGCTTACCATGTAATATTAACACAATGGAGGGTCCAAAAATAGTGCCATTTATGTCACAAAGGGATAATGGTTGTTGAAGCCTAATAATAGTGATTTTCAATGAACAACACCATGCTTGATAATAGTGATATGAAAGAGTTGGAAACACTATTATAGTTAACTGTTATAATAATGCATATCCAAGTGATTATATGATAAGGTGATTATGAGTACAAAAATGTCGTGACAGTGATAAGATATGTCAAAACAATGATTTCCAAAGCACCATGGGCATCAAATGGAGCAGCAGTCCATAAGATCAAATGAATGTTAAAGTTTTTACAGTTATGGGATTGTTGTAGCAACACTATCACAATAATATGAAATGATAAAATAGTGATCTTAATGCATATAATAATGATTTTCACACAAACAATGACTCATCATATGGATCATGATTTCTTTCTTAGTGCAAACCTGGAAGTATTTGGAAAATAATACAAAGGACATGGACCTTTAAAATGAGCAGAGTTCATGGTAAAGTATAGAGATATATTCATTGTCAAAATTAAGTGGTGTATTCAAGTGGGAAGTGACAATCATGGAAGATAAATAAAGATCATTGTCATAGAAGCAAATAAAGATTATAACAGTGAGAAGACCTTCTTCAAGATTGGTAGAAAAGGGAACTAATAAAAGTGAATGCATCTCAAAAAAATAAAGGGAAGCATGAGGTTTCAGGATTCGATATTTCCACTTGGAAACCTTACCTTTAGATTGTAACCTTGTTTAATATTATGCCCTTTCTTGAATGATACTGGTGTTGCAACTCACAAAACATTGCTCAACATGCTTTGGAATTACAAATATGGAAACCACCACTCTTTGCATTCAATGGTTGTTTCCTTCATCAGAATTGCAATGTACTCTCAGACCGAATATTTTTCTTGATATTTGTTGTTATGGGGCTTTTTCTTCTTGAAAGTGTGAAGTTTATACTTCTAAAACCCCAACTCCAAACTCTCTTGGATTTTATGCATCATGCCCTCATGACAGTGCCTTGGTGAATGGATACCTTTGTTGTTCTCATGACAAAGAAACCACTCTATGATCCACTAACAGTGGCGTCTTCATCATTCCATCAATTCAAATGATCCTTTAATATTGATGGAGTCTTTCTTAAGCCAAATTTCTGCTCTACTAACCAAGGGAAAACCTTAAAACGTAGGAGCTGAAACACCAAATTGTTGATTAAACTTCCAAACTTCCCTCCAACATGTAATCACAATGTTTTACGTCAAAAATTAACTACCTAAAATTCCCTCCAAATGCATACATGACCCAACCAAGGCACGAAAAATAACTATTGCTAAAATGCACCAAAAAAAACTATTGTGTGGAAGGCATGCGGAAATTAATCTTCATTTTTTAGGGGAAAAAATCCATCTATCTACATTTCCATTTTAATATAGGTTGTGAAAATTAAGATAAGCATGATGTCATCCTTAAATTACTAGATTTCAAACTTGTATAAAAATAGAAGTGAATCAATCTTCATTTTTAGGGCAAAATGTTCTTTTTAAAGGGAAAAATCTTCATTTTCAGTAGAGTAAGGCACTGCTTCTAGAAATAATTACTTTTACAGACATTACGTTTCTACAATCCATCTAAATTGAATCTAATTTCTTCTAGAAATAACTACTTGACCTTTTGAAATGAAAGTGTCTACAAGATAGCCCTCAAAATGTAATTGGATTGTTTAAATCATATTTTATAAGTGAAATTAACCAAATTTCTCTTTGATACATTTGACATGCTAACACAACAGGAAAATCAAAATGGCTTCAAATTATAGTTAAAAAAATTAATGATTCATTAACATAATGAGTAATAAAAGTTAACGAATGTTAATGTTAAAATATGTGAAGCATCGAGTGGCAATGCCTTCCAAACAATAGGTATTTTTGGTGCACCAAGCAACCTAAGCGCCCAAATGGCCCACTTAGGTAGGGGTCCCATGAGGGGGGCTTGAACTCTATGAATTATGATAAAACTCGAAAGAAAAAAGAATAGAGGAGTAATAGTCATTTATTTAGTCTGACCAATTATTTAGTTGTGATTTTACCTGATGACCAAATTAGTCATTTATACTTGTGAATAATAAAAAAACAGTAGAATTTAGTCACTTGACTAAAATTTTTACTCATGTACTTATTTATTTACCAATTTCTACTAGTGATAAACTGAAAATGAAAATATTAATACCTAAAGGGTGATGCGCTATAAATTTTACTTTTCTACTAACTCAACTTCACAATCAAATTTTTTTTTTAAAAAATTAACTTTCACAATCAGATTTTTTTTAAAAAATTAACTTTCACAATCTCAAATGAAACAATGCAACACATAAATAATTTGCATGAAGCTTTGAGAATAAACATAATGTGCAACCCGTATTACAATGAAAATTTTGCACACACACTTGAAATAATGGGACATGTAAAAGGATTTGAAAAATTGAACCAAAATTTAACATCAAACCATTAAAAGAAAAAATGAGACAAAATTTTGGAGATAGGAATGCTCTATTGCTTTTATTGAACTGAAGGAGTATGAAAATCTAAGAATCTGAGTACAAACAATGGCTTACAAAGATTTTTTCAAGTGAGCAAGAAAGTAAGAAGCAAATCCAAACTGAGAAAAACTAAGTTTTTCTCCAAATTATACCTCCAAAGTGTCTCCAATAGTGAGAATGGAAAAATCTAACTAATCTTCTCTCCAAAATAGTAACTTCAAAGCCATTTTCAAGCTCCAAAGAAAAGCCTTCAAATCAGTGCCCAAACTTCCTTTAAACTGGATGAAAATGATGGAAACTTTCCTCCCAAAAGGTTCGATCCATAAAAGACTAAAAAAATCACCCCTAAACTGACTGAAAACAAAAATGGAAACTTTAGTTTGACTGTTTTTTTCCCTTTTGCAAAAAAAGTCAAACTAAAATGGGAAAGTCCTATCAACACTTGCGTTCATTTAACTGCATTTAAAATAACAAATATTAAGGCACTTTATAGCAACATTTCCTTAATAATGTTTTACGTCACTACAATTTCGATTTTACTAAAAGAAAGGGCTAAAAAGACTTGAGCTTGACTCCACCTCACTTTGTCTTAATTACTGATTTTTGTAATAATACAAGGAAAAACATATGGTTTTGATTTAAAATTTTCCAACTATTGAATATATTTGTTTCTCTATAAAAATCACAAAAAATGGGCAAAGGCATATAGACTATATGATTTTTTCAAAAATCACAATAAAAAACTAAGGTACATTGCCTAGGTTTGCAATACATTTTCAAAGAAAGACATAATACTATGGGGTATTAGTGAAGGAATTTTAATTTTTTAATTCAATGTGATAAAAATCACAAACTCAAATTAGGGTAAAGATTGCAAAAGTTCAAATAGAACCTTCAAGCCCTAACTTTTTAGCCTCATTTTCACTTTGGAATTTTTGAAGAAACATGGCTCTACCTGGCCGTCGCCATAGGATTAGGTTTTGGAGCTCAAACTTGTGAATCTTTAGCTATTTTCATGTTGAATCTTCTTAGGAAATTTGAATGGTATCTTTTCACCAAATAAGCAAAAACCTATTCATCATCTCCATTTTGAATGTAATTTCTTGGCTTTTAAGCCGCAACGTTTATCATTTTTTGATTCATTACATTTTGTTGATGTCTTCTTCACTTGAGGCCACCATGAATGGTATTATTTCAATCCTCTTAGAAGAGTTGAATGTGGGTATCTGAATGTATTTCTCCACATAATATAACCAATGTAATCTCTTACTATTCGAGCTTTGCATCTCTTCCTTCTTAGTGTATTTTAAGCATAGAACTTCATGGTTTCTATGGTTTAACAAAAGAATGAGAAAGCTATACATTTCATGGCCATGGCCTTTTGAGTTCTCTAGGTTCTTGTAATATTAACACAAGTTCGAATGTTTCTTCATTTTCAATACTTATGCTTCTCCATTTACATTCTAGAAAAGATGGGTTCAAACCCCTAGCCATGGCATGAAAGATATTACAAATTTCTACTTAACTTCTCCATTGAAGGTTGTGGCCACACTCTATATTTTGTGACTCTTCTATTTAGATCTTTAGAAAATGGGTTTAAAAACCTTGGTGATTTTAGTCTCTTTCAGAAACAAAAACAAAACCCTCAGGTTGTGGCCTCTCCATTCTAGGTGATTCTTTGAACTTACAAACTCGTGTGTTTCATTATTCATGTATTTTGTAAACTCTTATGTAAAACCTTTGATGGATTTTACCCTTTTCAGGAACAAAAAAATGTTCCAAACCATGGTACAAAACTCATACTTATTTTTCATTTTGACCTCCTCCTCACTTGAAACCCTAGCACCATTATAATGCTTTGTTTGTTTCTTTTGAGAAATGCAACACTTGCTTCTAAATGTGGTCAAATGGAAATAAATTTGTCTAATATTCTAAAGGAGAAGAAAAGAATCCTTTACTTTATTTCATGTTTACATTTTCATAACTCCACCTTGTTCTTGAGAAATCCAATGTATTGTATGCTTATTTTGGACTATTTGCATTTAGAAAGCACAAGAGGCACCTATAGGTGCTATAAAGGTTATGCCACTACTAGTTGTAACTCATTATCTATTCTGAAAGTATGCATAAAGCACTACTTCTCTTCAATAGCATCAAGAATACAACTATAGACCCTCCTTTATGAATTTTTTTTTCAAAGAATTGAAATGTGTCACAATGTTGAAACAAGGGCTTGAATATTGTCCTTTATTTGGCTTCAGTAATATTGTTGTCCTTTAGGCAAAAATCATTGCCTCCTTTAATTTTTTCATACATAGAAACACATTGCATAGATAGTTGAAGATGAATGCTTGTATTTGTGCTATCAATTTCACTTCACTATTGTTTGTTCATTCCCTTATTATTATGAACTTCTAATACCTTCTCATCCCTTCTATTCTTGAGAAAATACATGATTGTTGGCCCATCATTGATGATAGCCTGAATAAGTCATTTGATAGCTATGCATATGATGGTTGTTTCACATTGGCACTTCATGACAATGCACTCTTTGCTGCCCCACTTTATGCAAGAATCATTCTCCATTACTTCTTGTTTCTTGATGGCTATACCTTCAATGTATAAACTCCAAACACATAAAAAATAGAAAATATGATATGAGGCATCAATAAAATATATGAAACAAGATAAAACTTGCTTGCAAACAAGACTCCTTCAATGAAGAAATTATGCATTTAAATTATATTCTGCACTTTACTTAAGCACTCAAATGAGCCATTGTTCATTTGTGATTTTCACTTCATTTCACTCTTTGATTGACTATCATAAATGATCAATGCCTTTGACTCCTAAAGCCATTTTGTGAATCACTCCTCCAGCTGAAATATTCTTTTACTTGAGCAATATGAATGTGCATTCATATCTTATTCTCCTTTTGAAACTTAGGGGGCAACATGTTGGGCTCAACCCTTGTGGGAGCCCATTTTTGCACTATATGCTATGATGTCTTCAGATTTGAATCAACTACACGATTTCACCTATAATTGCATATGGAACAAACATGTTAGATAAAAAATAGTGAAGCTCAATACACCTGTGATGTTTTATTTTTCAGGCTCTCTTGCATAGCTGATATTTTCTCAACTGCCTTAAAGTATCATATGCATATGTTATACTTATATTGATAGGGAACATAATGAGATTCATATCTAGAGCTCTAAAAAACTCTCTTATCATGATGCAGGTTCATTTGAAGATTAGGAGTGAGGAGGAGCAAACAACCATGAAGATTAACACCAAAATTCAATAGACAATGATGGATATGTTTTTTTCTTATATGCTCTTTTCATTACTTCCATATTTAGATGTATAGCATATCCCCCATGTTGCATTGGTTCAGCTACTCCCATGGCCTATGTGGGACATTTGATTACTCCTTTCTTTCCAATGAATATAAAAGCAACACTTATGTAGTCTTGTGTATATTTATTTTGTAAAATGAATGAAACATTGCAAAATGAATGAAACAACATCTTATAATTCATGTAATCTCCTTTATGTTGCAAAGAATTGAATAAAAAAACTGAATTCTTTCCTTTAACATCCTTCTATTGTAACACATTACACAATGAAACTGAATTATTTCTCTTAAACTTTAATATGTAATGGTTAAGCATGGTAGAAATATGTTAGAATTTTTCACCTTAAAATAAAAATGAATTGCTTCAGCTCTACCAAATTGAGCTATAGGAAAAAATTTAGTAACATTTCTAGCGATTTCTACTGAATTCTTGTGTGTTAAGCATATAGACCAATTTCCTTAAATAATTCATTGGGCACAAAGTCAAATCTGCCCCTTCTCAAACTCAAAAAACCATTAAAATCCAACTGCAAATACTCCAAATAGAACCAAACTGAAAGCAAGCTAAAAGGCCTTGGTGAACAAAAAACATGTGCAACAACACTTAGGGAAATAAAATGATTGAAATAAATGTACCTTAATAAATTATTAGTAGAAAACACTAATCTACCAAACACTGGTGTATCAACACCTTATTCAAAAGAAAAACCTACTCTAACCAGCAAAGGGGTGGAGCTCAAATAAAACCATTAAATAGCTTTAAAAAATAGCTCCCTTTTTTAACCAACAAAGGATGCTTAGCCTACTCATGATCTATTGATAATATGTGAGAAGTAGGAGTACACCCTACAAACTATTGCAGTGCATTCTAAAGAACATAATTAGAATCTCCCACCCTTTGATTTTGATGAAACAACTTGCTAGTTTGAAATGAAAGAGTCTATCATTCTTTTGCCACAATCTTATCCTTAGGTGTGATGATATTCAACTGCATCTCATTGGAATCCTTTTTGGCCAAATCCCTGATAGGGCATCCTCTTGAAAGGATAAAATCTAAACTCTCATTTCTAACTTCTTGTTGGTTATTCACTATTTTAACTTCATCATTGTTTCCACTGAAATCCCTCAAAAGCATGTCATTAGAATTTGCACAAAACTCTTCCAACATGTTTGTGCTTAATTCTCCATCCAAATGAACCTTTTTCTTCTAATTCATAATAGGTTCTGAGATATCTCCATGACTGATTCCAAGAGAACTGAGAAAGACATTAAAACTAATACCTTGAAAAGAAATGTCTTTCTCCTTTTCTTACTTATCTTGCACAAAGTTTGCGTGTGTTTCAAAATCTTGAATATTCAGACTAGGGCTACTCTCATTGATCTGTTCATGAAAAAAAAGCTTTTCCAAATGACTTTCATCAATTTTCTATTCATAACCTAGCATTGGTTTCAATAAAGACACACTCCTTTGAATCTCATCCAACAAATCAAATAGAAACTATGGTTCAACACCAGTTTCTAACATGTTTTCTAAGTTTACAATAGAAAGCTTAAGATCATTCCAAAAAAAATTCTCTTCACATTGCTCTTGGGTTTTGGATGAAAGGGAAATGTCTTGTACCTCATGACAACTCTTAGTAAGCTTTTTAGGTTTCTCAAAAGGTTCATTTTTGTAATCCTCCTTTTGATCCAAGGCTCTTCTACCAAACTGATGATCCTCAAACAACAACTCATCACATTTTTTGACACCTTCTTGCTACTCAAAAAAAACATTTTTAATCATCATTCTCAATGAAATTAGGTAACTCATTAAACCAAATTATGAAATTATTCTCTTGTTTAGCCTCTTTAACCTTTTCATACTATTGTTAAGAATGTTTTTTGTCATCTCATTGACCAAGATACTCAATTTCCAGTGACTCACCTAGAAATATGGTAACTTCCACCTTTTCCTACCCAAAGATCTCATCTCCCAAAGGTATTGGAACTTCATTTAAGTGTAAAAAAAATAGATCAATCTCATATTGAAACAAATCATCTTCGACCTCCTCATGATCAACCCTTTTCAGCAAGTTTGGGACAAAAACCTGTAAATTCCTAATCCTACCCCACCCATGTGACTAAAAGGATCAAATTTTTGATTCTGGGTTGCCCACTCATCTAGTTTTATATCAGGGATACCCTCAATAGGTGTGTTGGGATCTGGGGTCATGGATTGATCCTCCCAATCATGGGTGATGCAAACTTTTGCATTTACAGGGTTGGGGACATAAGGTTCAATATGAACTTTGGCTTATGGTTTTGATTTTACGGTCACATTAGTGCCATTTATTGTTTTGAAGAAAAAATATGAACAATCAGATGATAGAAATGTTGGCATATTTCTTTTGGTGTTGTCATTGATGGAAACCTAAGTCATTGATGCATTTCGCACTTCAATATTTGTCCATACCAGGAGACAGAGTGAAGAATAGGGCGGGTATGTGCAGGATCATAATGGGCCAAAAAGTGGCAATATCTAAGTAATATGATGGCCCGTGTGGTTGATGACTGTTTTTTTACCCAAAACTTATGAAATGAAAAGGGTTTTTAAACAATATTCTCAGCTTTCCACCAATATAAATTATTCTTTACTTTTAATTTTATAAATAATTATTGTTCATTTTCTATTTGAATTATGACTAAAGTCTTGATCGATAGAAAGATTGAAAAACTCCTATAACTTTCAAAGGGTATCACATTTTTTGAATTTGAAACATGCTCCACATTCTATGCTTCACATACTATGGGATTAAAAATAAATAAATTTAATTTCATGAATTTTTGACCAAGTTAAGGTGGTTAGATAGACAAGTTTTTGTATTTTTTAAATTTATAATAAAAAAATCATAATTAATTATTTACTTGGAAAAAAATTACAAAAAAATATGCATCACATCAGGACATGAGTCCCCTACTTATATCTAAAATCTTATAAAAAAATATTATCATTTTATTGTGGTTAGGGTGGTCAGATAGACACCTACTTCTTATTTTTTCCCTAAAATTTAAGTACTACTATATTGAAATTTCAAATTTTCACCAAATAGATTTATTTATATTTTAAATAAACCTAGTAGTTTAGAAACTAAATTCAATTTTCTATAGATTCTATTTTTACATATTTTTAAAATAATAAAGATAACTTATTTAAATTTTTACGTCAAGTTGCCTAACTCTAATTTTCTAAATTTTATTGCCACTTAAGGGCCTATTTTTTCCATGATGATCCTACACATACCCAAGTATCAGATTGAAGTTGAGTCTGTCAATCCATTTGCATTACCAGTTTATCAGTTCAGCTTGTGGATCTCAAGGAAGGTTGTTGGGTATTTGGAATATCTTATTCTTTAGTTTTTTGTTGTCGCATCAATTGGTGTACAAATAAGGAGATCCATTCAATTGATTTTTTGTTTATCAGTGCTAGAAGGCCAACTAAGTGAATGTGGCATGTTGCGAATGTTCAAGGCGAAATTGTTTGAAGTATTTTTGGGTTTGATAGTTTTGTTTTGGGTCCTCACTATGTTGTGGCCAACTTTGGATAGTGCACATTCGAAACCATTTGTGGATTGAGCCAATGGTTGGAAAATATTTTATGTTTTATTGAAGCTGACATATGCTTGATTAAATCATTTGTTGCGGATATATATAAGAGATCATTTATATCATTTTGGTATGTGAATTAAGTGTGCAAAGTATGATGCAGAATTTAGAAGGATAGTAGAGCGATTATGTATAGTTTCACTTGTGCATACAAGGATTTATGATGTGAATGAAAGAAGATAGAGCAGAAGAGCATAAATTAACCAAGCAGGACAAGAATGCAACTGATGAGTTTAATTGAAATTGTAATCAGGCATTTGCAGATGCTACTTTCTCAATTCAAATCTTTTGGATGTAATCCAAAAATTTTGTGAGATAGTGAGTCTTCTTTTTGTATCTGAGCAGTGAGCTCTAGGAAGTGTACCTAAATGCATGTGCATTCCCCATTTGTAAAACACTTATATTTGAGTACTCAAATTTTGGATTGACCTCCACCGTGGTTTTTTCCCTAACATGGTTTCCACGTAAAAATTCTTGTGTTATGGTGTTGTGGATGATTTCTTTATGTTCTTTCATCTTTCTTTTGGATCAATGTTGTAAGTGGTTTAAAGATTAGATTAATCAAGTTAAATTTTACAGAACACTAATTCATCCCCCCTCTCAATGTTCCCTAATTCCAACAATTAGTATCAGAGCCTAGTTCCTCGAAAGAATTTTAACAGCTTGAGGTGGATCTTGGAATGTAATGGACTTTGGTAGTCTTCAACAACAACTTTTGGTGGCACTTGATGATCTTGATTAGTCTAAAGCAGAATTCAGGGAATTGAAAGAAAATCTTAAGGATGTTGAGAAATTCATCCAAACATTGAAGGATCATATTATTAAGTCTAGAGAGAAGAGAAAGGATCTTTGTGATCAGATTAAGCAAAAAGAGAGAAAAATCATGGATGATGTTCACCTAAATCAAACCTTAAATGAAATAATTGAAGAATGTGAAAATATTGCTAGTGACAATGCTACCCTAAAGCATGAGAAGGAACCTATGGTGATGAAGTTGACTAAGGAGATTGAAGAGAGAAATAAGAATGAGGAGAATCTTTCTCAGTCCTTAAAAGAAATATCTAATGAATGCAACATAATTAATGGAGGATTCATTTAGTTGGAAATTGAACTACAACAATCCAAAAAAAATGAAGAGGAGCTTGAAAGATAGATTGTTATTCTCAGGGATGAACTTGCTATTGCAAATGAATACAAGGAGAAGTTCAAGATTAGCTCATTTAAGCTTGATGAGCTGACTCAAGGTCAGAAGAATGGAAATGACAAGCGAGGTCTTGGACATGAGAAAGGAGAAAGTTCTGGATCTAGATAAAGGAATTTCAGGCAAGGAAATCAGATGAACAAAGAAAAAAGGCATCTAATAAGACAACCTAATGCTCAAAAGTTTAATGGATACTATTTTTCTTGCAATAAATTTGTTCATATGGCTGCTCAATGTAGAATTAAAATGAAATTGAGTGATCCATCATTCTCTGGTCAGTGTTTCAATTGCAATAAGTTTGATCATAAGTCAATTGAATGTAGAAATATGTCAAACAACTCTGAAAATAGAAGGAATGTTAAATGTTATACCTATGGAAGATTTGGGAATATTGCTAACCAGTGCAGATCAAGAATAAATCAATGGAACGATTGGTTTGGACAAGGAAATTTTGTGTGTTACAATTGCAACAAATACGGTCACATTGCAAGATTCTACAGAAACACAAATATGGATAGAAGGGGTCCAACATACAAAGGCAGGAATATGAAGGAAGCTAATAAAGGAAAAGGGAAAGTGACTATGGATGTAATAACAGATCAGATGAAGAAGACATGGGTGAAGAAGAGTCAACCAAAGGGGGAGATTGTTGGAATATGGCTTCTGGTGTTGTCATTGATGGAAGCCCAAGTCATTGATCTGGTTCACACTTTAGTATTTTTCCATACCAGGAGACAAAGGGAAGAATAGGGTATCCAACTGAAATTGAGTTTGTTAATCCATTTGCATTACTAGTTTATTAGTTCGGGTTGTGGATCTTAGGGAAGGTCATTGGGTATCTATAATATATTATTCTTGAGTTTTGTGTCATCACATCAATTGGTGTAAAAATTAAGAGATCCAGTTGATTGATTTTCTATTTATCAGTACTAGAAGGTTGACTAAGTTAATGTGGTGTGTTGCGAATGTTCGAGGCAAAATTGTTTGAAGTATTTTCGGGTTTGAGGATTTTGTTTTGGGTCCTCACTATGTTGTGGCCAACTTTGGATGGTGTGCATTGAAAATAATTTGTGGATTGAGCCGACAGTTGGAAAATATTTTATATTTTATTGAAGTCGACATATGGTTGATTAAATCTTTTTTTGTGGATATATATAAGAAATAATTTATATCATTTTGGTATGTGAATTAAGTGTGCGAAGTATGATGTGAAATTCAAAAGGAGAGTAGAGCGATTATGCACAATTTCACTTGTGCATAAAAGGATTTGTGATGTGAATGAAAGCAGACAGAGCAAAAGAGCATAATCAACCAAACAAGACAAGAATACGACTAATGAGCTTAACTGGAACTATAATCAAACATTAATAGTTGCTACTTTCTCAATTCAAATCTTTTTGATTTAATCCAAAACTTTTGTAGCATAATGAGTCTTTTTTTTGTATCTGAGCAGTGAGCTCTATGCTGTGCACCTGAATGCATGTGCATTCCCCATTTGTAAAACACTTATATTTGAGTACTCAAATTTTGGATTGACCTCCACCATGATTTTTCCCCTAACATGATTTCCACGTAAAAATCCTTGTGTTATGGTGTTGTGGATGATTGCTTTATGTTCTTGCATCTTTTTTTTGGATCAATGTTGTAAGTGGTTTAAAGATCAGATTAATAAAGTTAAATTTTGAAGAACACTAATTCACTCCCCCTCTTAGTGTTCCCTAATTCCAACAAGAAACCAACCCAACTTAGCAGTAAAGTCCCTAGAAAGTAAAATGGAAAAGTGGGATGGTAGGTCAATAACATAGATATCTTGAGGAATTGAAACTTTTTGGAATGTATGCAAGGTAAGAGCTAGATTTTTAATAACCCCAGCTATCTGAACAACTGAACCATCCAATTGGGTTACTCCATTTGAAAGGGGCTCATACATTAGCCCTAATTTATCAGTTAGTACCTTAGGCATTACCGAACTTCTTGCACCTAGATCTATCATGCATTTGTGCACTATCTTATCACCAATAATCAAACTTACAAAAAATGGGGGTGACTTTAACTCTTGAACTGGCTACTTGTTAGAACTAAAATTTTTCACAAGAATTCCTAGGATTTTCCTATTTATTTTTCATGAAAATCCATCAAAACCTTAGGATACTTTATTTACTCATGCCTTACATTATCATTATCTTTCCCATAAAATTCATTAACCACCTTCTATGCTTTGCCCCCATTTATTTTCTTATATTTCATTACTTTCTCATGGAAAATTTTGCTTTACCGCCATGTAAAATGGGAAAAAATAATTTATAACCCTTACTGTACCTTTAAATTTTACTAAATAAGCTTTTACTACCTTACCGCAGTCTCCCAAAATTAAACTATGGTATGGCAGTGGTGGCTAAGGAATAGGCAGCAAATGTTTACCGTGCCACCGCGCATGGTTAAACCACAGACCGCAGTGGCCACGGTAGCGGTCAATAGACAGTGAAGGAAGTCTACTGCGGTACTATTGGCAGACAAGCCAGTGACTGCAGTAGCATGGTAAAAGGTTAGTAGATGGTCAGTGAGTGGTTACCGTTATACCATAGCTGTTAAAACTAAGACTGTGGTGACCATGGTAAATGGTCATCGAAGGCAAGCAGTCAACGGTTAGCGGTTACCGCTATACCGCACACAGTTAACACGAAGACCATGGTAGAGTAGTAGGCAAGGAGGGAAGTGGCTAACGCTTATCGCCATACCACGGGAGAAAAGTCAAAACCCGCAGTAGAGCGGTAAATACAAAGAAAAGATCGTAGTAAAATTTAAAATAAAATAAAGGCAGGAAAAAATATAAAATGAGAAAATTAAAAGCCCGACTAGAGTTTAAAATGATTTATTTGCCGACAAGGTAGTTAATTAAATGTTTTATTTAAACTGTGAAGAATGTGAACGACCATAATTAGAAAATTGAAGGGTCATGACCCTTGGGATGAAATGTATAAGTATTTGTAAAATTCTAAGGGACAGAAGAACAAAAAGAGAGATTTTTTAGAAATAGGAAAATTGTTGTAAGTATTTTTAGAATGATATTCAAGGAGACTATGATGCATGTATAAATTTTGAAGGATCAAATGAATGAAATTTAATGTTGTGGCACTATTCTGGTATCAATTATTTGTTGAAGTTAATTGAAATATTATCAAGTTGTCTCCAAGGTTGATGTTTCTTCGTTATTTAAATTGGCATATCAAGTATATTCTTAGTTTATCAGTACACATTTTTTGTATTTGTGTGATGTGATTGGTTGGTTCTTTCAAGCAAAGATTAATTCCTTCAAGTCATTCACAGTAATCTGGAAATTATCATTTGGATCATTAAGAAGAGTTTGATAATTACATCCCTGCATGTTTATACAAGTTATAGGCTAGATATCATATGCCAAATAATTAGAATTCTTGCTAGATAGAAACCATTCATTTAAAGCTTTCATTTTGACTCTGTTTTACCCAACAAGGCACTGGTCTCCCCTATTTAGATTACATCAGTCCTACCCATTTCATTTGACATCTCTTAATTAAACATATTAATTCATACCTTATATAATTCATACCAAATTAGGATCATATTCTTTCCACTATCAAATTGCCATTTGTGGATAGTTAGATCAAGTAGGAAACATAATTCAAAATCTATGTCACTCATATAGGTGCACCCGCCTAGGTCTAGCAGAGCCTTAAGAGTAGAGGGTTCAACCATATAGGTTGGCCTTGTTAGTTGACCAAAAATGTAGTGAGAGTGTGGCAACCTCTTGTGGTTCATTCAACCAGCGTTTTTCAGAACCAACAAATTGGTGACTCTGCTGGGGAAAAAACTAGAGAATTGTCTGGTAGTAGACAACTTTTCCATATAAACTCACTAAAGAAAACCATAACTGAAATTTGAAAGAAATTGACTCAGCTGGGTAAGATAACCACAAAACCTTTTCTCACTTTTAGAAAAAGTGGGTGGCGACTCTGAATGAATAAAAGTATTGAGACTGACACAATAAGATACAAATCAGAAAGGAATCAACCTAGAGTTTAGACCATCACAGTTTCTCACAACATGCAAGGAAGGAGATCTTTGTACAAGGAGGGGGATGGTCCTAATAATAAAGGAAAGTCAAATCACAAAAATAATCAGAGCAAGAAAGCATTCAATGAATTGGACATAGCAAAAAAAAGCAAAGTGTCAAAATCATTTGAAACATACAATTCATACGATATGCTTGCAAACAAAGAAAGTCCATCTAAGGAGCTTCACACTCCTGAGGAGAGGAGAAATCCTTCCCACAGGGTAAACCTTGAGAAAGATGATGAGCATATGGTTGAGTTTGAAGCTAGAAAAAGAAAAGAGTTTGAATTTGAGCAGAGAACAACACTCTATGAAGGAGGTCTTGAGTATGATCAAACGTTCGAAGAAAATCATGAATTCATGGCACAAGATGAAGAAGATACATGGTTGGAACAAATGGGGCAAAATGCAAAAAGATCAAGGGTAGAGTATGAGCAAGAACTTCAAGCAATAGAAGAATTAAAAAGGATGAAGTTACAAAATCTCAGATCAAAACACCAACGACTAATTCACCCAAATATACCCCTCCTCATAAGAACAATAATAGGAAGCCATCAAATTCCCCACAAGCCCACTAAAATCTGCCAAGGAATCATAATAGAAACACAAATGCTCCACCACAACACCGAAATATTCAGCCACCTCCTTATCAGCAATATATACCCCCACAAGGCCATCAATACGTGGGAAATAATAATCTACTCTACCAACACCAACAATACCAAAATCCTCCCCCACAATGCACAACTATGATTATGCAATTTGATCTTGCTAGATTTCAGATTTTCTCTTACCCCCTGGACAACAATTGGAGGAACTTAGTCCCTAGATTCACAGGAAGTAATGCAGTTATAGCTGAGGAACATCTGAGAAATTTTAAAATAGTCATTCAGGACTTGGACATGCAGTATGAGGATGCACAAATGAGATTATTTATGATGTCATTGTTTGAGGATGCTAGGGACTGGTTTAATAGTCTACCAACAACATTCATTTATTCCATTCGAATATTTCATGATCTATTTATTCAACAATATGGGAATTAGTGTGTATCAGACTTTTCGTTACACGAGTTAATGAATATCCAAAAATGTCAAAATGAGTCAGCCTTTGATTTTAACCAGAGGTTTGTTAAATTACACAATAAAATACCTCAGGCATCCAAGTTGATTGATCCTGCTGTGTTGAGTGTCTATTTGAAATCCTTTGATCCTAAGATAGGATATGAACTAAGAAATAGAGATCCTAGGAACATGGCTGAGGCCCAAAAGATAGCCTTAACTATAGAAAATAATAGAAAAGCTACAGGGATGTTTTCTAAAAGGGAAAATCCTAGAATTCCACAATATATTCCCCCAAACAAGCAAGAGAACACATATAGGAATGAGAGACCGAGGTTGCATGACATGCCTTATAATACCAATTGGAAAGATGGGAAACCAATGAATGAGAGACCTAGAAATAAAGAGACACCTGATCCATTAAAAAGAAAAGGGGCATACATGGTAGATAAAAGTCCCTGGTGTTCAGTCTACTATGCACCACATTCCCCTGAACATTGTGTAATAGCTCAGTCAATACCAGAGGAAGATATACAGGAAGATGATGGCGGTGAAGACCAGAATGTCTACTTAACTTCTCACACTCTTGACTCTTTGGAGCAAGAATATGCTTCTTCCAAGGAGGAAGGATATGAATACAATGTGGACCACCAAAAACACAATGTTCACATGGCAGAGCAGCATGTTTTTTCTGACCATGAGGAAAATGAAAGCGATCAAGACCCCTTGTTGCATCAAGCCAGACTAACAGATGTAATATAAGAAGACCTAGTGAAGAGGAGATTAAAAGATTGACAATTGTAGTAGTGGAGGATGCCAGAAGCAAATATCATTTGAGAAACAAAACAGTAAATAAAGATGAAGGTGTCCCAAGGGGGATATTCATAAAAAATAAAAAGGCATCAGATGAGACATCAAAAGGGACTGATAATAAACAATCAGATAGTAGAGAACAAAAAGGATCCCCTAAGGAGGAAAGCAAGAAACCTCCCATTGAAAAATGAAAGCTAGATCAAACATCAAAACTGGAGAAAGAAGAAAACAAAGGAGAATGCACTGAATCTAAAAGGGCAATCAAAGCCGAAGGTACATCTTTTGATTTTATACAAGCTCTCTCTCAATTGAAAATGTATGTGCCCTTGATTGAAATGATGAAAATCAAAGAATATAAGGAAAGTACCATACAACTAATTTCTAAGGGAAATCAAAGCCCTAGGAATAAAGAGGTCTTAGAGATAAATAATAAAAAGAAGGAGGTAAAAATCCCAGAAGCTTGCCTGATGAACACACCACAAACTGACCCATTTTTCACCACTTTACTCATAAGCGGAAAACTAGTAAGAAATTGCATGATAGACACAAGTGCTTTTATGAATATCATATCAGTAGGGGTAATGAAGTAGCTTGGTTTATGGGTAGATGTGGAGGGAGGTAAATGTTACGCTATGGATAGCAAGCCTGCCCCAGTTGTGGGAATCATTAAAAATGTGGAAGTTAGGTTGGAAACTTACCCACAAGCCTCTTACATTATTGACATAACTGTGATTGACACACCACCTCAGTTTGGGATGCTTCTATGAAGACAATGGACTGCTGCAGTGGGAGGCAATGTACAATTTGACTTGTCATACGCCACCATACTAGTAAAAGGGGAAAAGGTAAAATTGTATAGAGAGCCTAGAATGAACCAAATTGTTGAATATGTTCCTCATGAACCACTAAATTATTTCTGTGATGTTGATCTGGGAAGCTTTAGAGTGGAACTATCTCAGCCCGAGTTGGAAAGTAAAGATCCAATTGATAAAAATATTTTTGAAAATCAACAAGGAATATGGAAAAATGTACTTTGATGGAGCTTGCAGCCAAGAGGGAAATGAAGCTAGTATAGTTTTTATATCTTCTGATGGTTCAACTTATAAATATTCATTTATGTTAGCATTTGAACGTACGAACAATGTAGTAGAATATGAGGCTTTACTGACTGGATTGAATTTAGCAGTAAAACACAAGATCAAAGTCTTGATAGTTTTTGGAGATTCGGAACTAGTTGTATCTCAGATTAGATCAAAATATATAGCAAAAAATAAAAGACTAAAACAATACAGAAATGTGATATGGGATACAATTGAACTATTTGATGCTTTTTCCATTGAATGGGTAGACAGGTCAAAAAACATAATGGCATATTTCTTGGAAAATATAGCATTGAAACAAGATGATATCACATTAGCAGGAGTGTCCCAAGTAGAATTCAAAACAAGACTTGTAGTACCTGACAATGTATATAGTTGGTAGGTTTTCAATGATGACACTAACCTTTTGAAGTTCCTTGAATGTATAGACTAGTATGAGGCTCAAGAAATTGATTTCAATGCCTTTGTGGAAGAAATAGATGGAGAAGAGATAGTGTTTGGAAAGAAAGTCTTGCAACTTAAGAATAATAAACTTCCCAAGGGATTGGTAGCTTTGGAAAGAGTATACGATGGAAGTGATCGATCCCTTATGAAACAAGCATCAGAAAAAAGGGAAGATATTGAAGAAGTAAACTTGGGGACCGAACTATCACCAAGGAAGGTATATATTGGAAAAAAGATAAGCCTTACTATCCAAAGAATGCTGATTTCATTATTGAGAAAGTATAAAAATGTGTTCGCATGGTCTTATGAAGACCTCAAGGCATATAGGGAGGATTTATTTCAGCATGAAATTCCATCGAAAGCAGATGCAAAGCCATTTAGATAGAAACAAAGGCCCATTAACCCCACAGTGGAACCAAAAATGCAGGAAGAATTGACCAAGCTTAGAGATGGAGGTATTATCAAACCTGTGAGGCACTCAACATGGGTGTCAAACCTTGTTCCTATTAGAAAGAAAAATGGAGATATAAGACTGTGTGTAGAATTCGGAAATTTGAATGTAGCATCTTTTAAAGTTAACTACCCACTGCCCAACATGGAAGCCATTTTGCATAAGGTACTGGATGTGAGTTGCTGTCTATGATGGATGGTTTTTCTGGTTATAACCAAGTTAAGGTCAAGGAATGTGAGCAGTATAAAACAACCTTCACAACCCCATGGGGAACATATGTATATGTGAGAATGCCTTTTGGTCTCACCAATGCAGGAGCAACATTTCAAAGGGCTATGGACTTAGCATTTGCTGATTTGATCAATGTTGTAATGGTGGTGTATCAAGATGACCTCATGGCTTACTCAAAAAGGGTTGAAGATCATATAGGGCACCTTGAAAAAATATTCATTAAAGCTTTAGAATATGGCATTAGTTTGAACCCTAAGAAGTGTCATTTTGTTGTTACAGAGGGGAAGCTCCTAGGACACATTGTATCCAAAGAGGGAGTTAGGATAGATCCTGAGAGAGTTGAGGCTATAGATAAAATTCTTGTCCCTAAAAATGTGAAATCCATCTAGTCATTCTTTGGGCAGATTAATTTTGTTAGGAGATTTGTATCCAACTTTGCTAAGATTGTCAAACCCATATCAAAAATGTTAAAGAAAGGACAAAAGATTGAATGGACCCCAGAAGCATTAGAAGCCTTTGTATCCATTAAAAAAGCCATTAAGGAAGCCCCTATCCTCAAGTCTCCTAATTTCACAAAGCCTTTTTAGATATTTTCATTTGCTTCCCTACATACAATAGCTGCTGTCATGTTATAGAAAAATGAGGATGGTCATGAGCAACCTGTATCTTTCTTTAGTAAATCTTTACAGGGATTAGAATTGAGTTATGACATAATGGAAAAACAAGCCTTTGCACTGGTAAAGGCCACAAAAGCTTTCAGGCTGTATCTTTTTGGAGCCAAATTAATTGCATATGTCCCTCACGCAGCAGTCAAGGACATCTTGACACAATCAGAAGTGATAGGGAAAATGTGCAAGTGGATTAACAAAATTTAGGAATTTGATATGGAAATACAGATTACTAAATTGGTAAGAGGCCAAGGATTGGCCAAATTGATGGTAGAGACAAGCATTGAGGCAAACCAAATATGCAATGTACAAGGATAAGGAAATGCAATTGCAAGTATTGAATATACACCCCGGTACACATACATCATGCATTACCTTAGAAACACAAAATGCCCAAAAGGACTCAGTGATAACCAGAAAAGAACTTTAAAACTTCAGGCTTCAAAATATGTATTTATAGAAGGAGATCTATTCTAGAAAAATAGGGATGGAATGTTGTTGTTATGTTTGGATGAATCACAGGCTGATCATGTTCTGAAAGAAATGCATGAAGGAGTCTATGGAGAACATTATTCAACAAAGACAATTGCACATAAAATCCTCAAAGCAGGTTATTACTGGCCAAAGGTTTTCAATGATTCATTTTCATATGTAAGGAAGTGTGAGGCATGCCAACAGTTCTCTGGGAAAATAAAGTATGAGGGAGCTCTACCACTGAGACCTATGCAGATTGATGCCCCTTTTCACCAATGGGGAATTGATTTCATTGGAGAAATTCAAGAGAAGTCGAGTGGAGGACATAGATGGATACTAGTGGCCACTGATTACTTCACCAAATGGGTAGAGGCAATCCCAACCAAGCAAGCAACAAGTAAAGTTGTGATCAACTTTCTAATGGATAACATTATCACTAGATTTGGTACACCATTAAGAGTGATTACAGATAATGGCATGTGTTTCAGGTTTGATGAGTTCAAAGAGTTTTGTAAGACATATGGTATCATTGTTTCTTATTCTGCCCCATATCATCCACAAGCTAATGGTTAGGCATAATCTAGCAATAAGAGTCTTTTAAAAATCATAAAAAGGATGCTCAGTAAGAACAAAAAATCTTGGGATTCAAAGTTAAGATTGGTTGTATGGGCAGACAGAATTACTATCAAAAGGGTAATTGGGAAATCCCCATATGAATTAGTCTATGGAACACAAGCTAGGATGCCTTTGCAAAATTTACTGCCAATTTACAAATTTATCCTTCAAGAAGATATAGATGTTCCTGAACCAATGGAGGAGAGAATGGAGCAACTTGCAGAACTTGATGAAGTAAGAAGAACACTGAAAACCAGAACATGAAGTTGCAAGCACAAATGAAATATTTGTTTGACAAAAAAGCAAGAAGTAGAAAATTTGAAAAAGATGATCTAGTATTGATGTGAAATGCTAGATGCCAAGAGAAGGGAAAACATGGAAAATTTGAGGCACTGTGGTTAGGGCCTTTGTTATTATTGGCAAGCAAGGAGAGGATTCATATTATTTACAAAGTATGAGTGGTGAAGAGCAAGAATTACCTGTACACGAGCAATTTTTGAAGAACTTTTTCTCTTAAAATTCATAGAGGATCAAGGGTTGCCAGTGCATGGCCAACTCTTGGAGAGGACTTCTTGTAAATTTTCCATGCACAATAGTTTAGGAAGAAAAGGATACAGGAAATTGCCAGTACATGGACAATCTTGGAATCCCTTATTTGATCTTTTTTCCATGTACAGTAGTTTAGGATCATGTTCATCTCCACTTGCTCTCATCATAATGTTTGGTCTACTCTCCCAGAGATCTAGATCCTTGCAATGATCTCACAATCATTCATCCCCAAACAGAGCCACTGTTAGAATTGAAATTTTCCACAAGAATTCCTAGTATTTTCCTATTTATTTTCCATGAAAATCCATCAAAACCTTAGGATATTTTATTTACTCATGCCTTACATTTTCATTATCTTTCCCATAAAAGTCATTAACCACCTTCAATGCTTTTCCCCCATTTATTTTCTTATATTTCATTACTTTCTCATGGAATTTTTTTCTTTACCGCCATTTAAAAGGGGCAAAAATAATTTATAACCCTTACCACAAATTTAAATTTTACTATATAAGATTTTATTGCCTTACCGCAGTCTCCCAAAATTAAACCGTAGTATGGCAGTGGCGGCTAAGGAACAGGCATCAAATGTTTACCGCGCCACCACACACGGTTAAACCACAGACCGCAGTGGCCATGGTAGCGGTCAATAGACAATGAAGGAAGTCTACTGCGGTACCACTGGAAAACAATCCAGTGACCATGGTAGCGTGGTAAAAGGTTAGCAGATGGTCAGTGAGCGGTTACCGCTATACCATAGCTATTAAAACTAAGACTGCGGTGACCATGGTAAATGGTCATCGAAGGCAAGTAGTTAGCGGTTAGCGATTACCGCTATACCACAAACAGTTAACATGAAGACCGCGGTAGAGCGGTAGGCAAGGAGGGAAGCGGCTAATGCTTACCACCATACCACGGGAGAAAAGTCAAAACCCACGGTAGAGCGGTAAATACAAAGAAAAGCTCACAGTAAAATTTAAAATAAAATAAAGGTGGGAAAAAATATAAAATGAGAAAATTAAAAGCTCGACTATAGTTTAAGATGATTTATTTGTCAACAAGGCAGTTAATTAAATATTTTATTTAAACTGTGAAGAATGTGAATGACCATAATTAGAAAATTGAAGGGTCACGACCCTTGGGATGAAATGTATAAGTATTTGTAAAATTCTAAGGGACAGAAGAACAAAAAGAGAGATATTTTTTAGAAATAGGAAAAATTTTGTAAGTATTTTCAAAATGATATTCAAGGAGACTATGATGCATGTATAAATTTTGAAGGATCAAATGAATGAAATTTAATGTTGTGGCACTATTCTGGTATCAATTATTTGTTGAAGTTAATTGAAATATTATCAAGTTGTCTCCAAGGTTGATGTTTCTTCGTTATTTAAATTGGCATATCAAGTATATTCTTAGTTTATTAGTACACATTTGTTGTATTTGTGTGATGTGATTGGTTGGTTCTTTCAAGCAAAGATTAATTCCTTCAAGTCATTCACAGTAATCTGGAAATTATCATTTGGATCATTAAGAAGAGTTTGATAATTATATCCCTACATGTTTATACAAGTTGCAGGCTAGATATCATATGCCAGATAATTAGAATTCCTGCCAAATAGAAACCATTCATTTAAAGCTTTCATTTTGACTTCGTTTTACCCAACAAGGCACTGGTCTCCCCTATTTAGATTACATCAGTTCTACCCATTTCATTTGACATCTCTTAATTAAACATATTAATTCATACCTTATACAATTCATACCAAATTAGGATCATATTCTTTCCACTATCAAATTGCCATTTGTGGATAGTTAGATCAAGTAGGAAACATAATTCAAAATCTATGTCACTCATATAGGTGCACCCGCCTAGGTCTAGCAAAGCCTTAAGAGTAGAGGGTTCAAACATATAGGCTGACCTTGTTAGTTGACCAAAAACGTAGTGAGAGTGTGGCAACCTCTTGTGGTTCATTCAACCAGCATTTTTGAGAACCAACACTACTCACTTTTGATTTCAGCGCTATTTGCAATCACAACTTTGTATTGATCTTGGTTAGAAAAATTAGAATTTTAAATTTTAGCCAAGGAACCTTGCAACATATCTTTTTGCCCAAGAATGAGTAATGCATCAAACATTGGAATGCTAACAATAGCCTTCTTCATATGGTCAATGATATTAAATGAAGGAGCACTAACCTTATGCTATGCCTTAGAAACATCAGCCTCATTTTCCTTTTGCAGAGGTTATTTTTGTACCTTAGACTGATCCTTGCTAGGTAAAACTTGACCTCTTTGTAAAATTTGAACTTTTTGCTAAGTTGTGGGGAAACCTTAGGCTATATGAGCATGAAATTTGTCTTTGGCTAGATCCTGTTGGACACTTCTAGCTTGCTACCCCAAGCCAACAACCCTATTTTTTGATCTAGTATTGGCTACAATGGGCGAATCTGGTTGGGTTTGTCCTTGCAGTTGATTTATTCCACAAAACTCACCCTGTTTCCAATTCATGAAGGCAACATTAGGGTTACCCTGCTGAACTTGATTTTCTTTGATACACTTTTTGAACCAACATAACTATTTTGAACCATTAAGGCTTGATCTCTCATCCCATTCATACATGTAGCTTGATTATGGGGCTGGTTACCTGGATAACACCACTCACACTCTTGTGCCATATTGTTCTGTGTAGGCACAAGCTCCTTTGAAGAGCTGGAAGAACTAGGATTAAAAGGATGAAAGGGTCTAGGATTGGAATTTCTCCTTTGGCCTTAAGAATCAGGTTGAAAAGGTGGCCTACTTGGATGGTTAGGATGATATGGAGCCTGATAGGGACTATGCTCTTGACCAAATTTCTTGTTGGGGTTAACAAATTCGCTACTAAAAATCTTTCTAAAGGATTGCATCATGCCTTTTAGCTCTTGGATTTCTTGGGATGGGTTTGGAACAATGGTTTCTTGGGTTGCAGCTTGATATCCTATTACTAGAATAGGCGAGACAACAACTAAAGGGGGTAATGACACAAGAACAAGGGGGTTGTACTTCAAGAAAAATGGGCATAGGAGGCTTTGGGGCTATTCTACCAACTTGAATAAGGTAGATTTTTTCCCTAATACCATATCATAAGCATTAGGAAGCGTAAACCCACCCATAGACTGAATCATCACATAAATCTCACTATTTAAGGCCTTCAGAAAAAATAGAAATGCATGCTCAGGTGAAGGATTTACCATCATTGGGATTATATCCCAAGTCCTTTGGAAATGGTAGTTAAAATCTGGCATATGCTCATGAGGAGCTCTATTGATGGTACTTAACTACTCCAACAAAGAAAAATGATCTGATTTGTCCTCAAACTGTTGGTGCAAGCAATCACCCCAACTGGTCCCATGTTGCTATTGAATTTGTTGCAAGACCTCTGAACCATTACAAGGATTTCCCCTTTAGTGATGCAGCCAAAACCCTAAGTGCCACATTCTCCTTGGTGACATTATGAATCGAGCACAGAGTTGCCACATCTTGAATGTGCTCAACAAGGGTGGTTTGATCTTCTTCAGTGAAATACAATAGGATTTTGAGGGCTTCAATAGGAATCTCATCATGCGAAGCAAGAAATAATGGGTTGCCTCCATTAAAAGGTGCAAAGGAAAACTTCCTTTCCATCATTGGTGCTTGTGCTATAGGTACTGGATTTCTCTACATTGAAATTGTAGGGTTGGGATTTGGAGGTGTAGATTTTGACCTCCTTAGTGAGTCAAAAATTATTCTTGTTGTCCTACCCTTCCTTCTTGGTGGTGATAACTAAAAATAATCAAATGGAGTAGGACTTGATCTAGTTTACACTTTTATCATAAGGTGGTTACACTAGATCTTCATGCAAAACCAGAGAATGGAGTCGCTAGGGATAAACTTAAAACCTCTAAAGGCTAGAAAAATTGTTGCATATACCAAAACAACAACTTAAAACTTGAAAAAATTCTCAAAAACAATTATTAGAGTCCCACTGGGCCTGCCAAAAACTGTTAACAATTACGATTGCACCCTAGCTAAGTTTGACTCAACAATCCTATTGAAACATGGAAAAAATCTCACGTTCTGGGTGACCTATGGCGAGAATGAATCTCCAGATAGGCTGGTTCCCCTAATCTAAATTATTTTTCTAAGGAAAAGGGAGAAGGATAAACTAAAAATTAAAATCCTAATAGCTAAAGGGTGATGTACCAGAACTTTTACTTGTCTACTAACTCAAATTTACAATCAAATTTTTTAACAAAATCAAATTTCACAATCTCATATGAAACAATGAAACACATAAATAATTTGCATGAAGGTTTGAGACTAAGCACAATGTGCAACCTGTATTACAATGAAAATTATACACACACACTTGGCATAATGGGACATGTAAAAGGATTTGAAAAAATGAACCACAATTTAACATCAAACCATTAAAGCAAAAATGCGACAAAATTTTGGAGATAGGAATGCTCTATTGCTTTTATTGAACTAAAGGAGTATGAAAATTTGAGAATATGAGTACAAAAAATGGCTTACAAAGCTTTCTACAAGTGATCAACAAAGTAAGAAGCAATTCTGAACTTAGAAAAACTAAGTTTTTCTCAAACTTATACCTCCAAAGTGTCTCCAATAGTGAGAATGGAAAAATTTGACAGAATTTCTCTCCAAAATAGTAACTTCAAAGCCATTTTCAAGGTCCAAAGAAAATCCTCAAAATTAGTGCCCAAACTACCTCCAAACTGGATGAAAATGATGGAAACTTTCCTCCCAAAAGGGTTGATCCAGAAAAGACTCAAATAATCACCCCTACACTGACTAAAAATTAAAATGGAAACTTCGGTTTTAATATTTTTCCCCTTTTGCAAAATGTTGATGGTGTTTTCTCCACATCAACAACTCAGGCAGAATATGATATCCTATCTCTCTTGAAAGGTAAATCTCTATGAACAAAAGAGATAACCCCAAGGTCTCTAATGTCAGGTCTTGACAATGCAACAAAACAACCCAGAGATAATGTGAAAATGCTGGTAATCACAAAGGGACCTTACTACAAGCAAATACTGGACTTTGAATAAGATCTAAACAATGAATTGTTACTTGAAATTTTCAATTGAACCCAGATAATAAAGAAAATAAAAAAAGATGAAAGGTTTCCGAGATAATTCTAAGACTAATTCTAACCCTAATATTGACAATTCCCAAAAGATAAGATGCTTAAAATGGACCAATCTCTCATAAACTACTTTCTGTTTGACCCAAATAAATCTGCAATCTCACAGGAATACTATAATCTTTTGAGGTATTTAAAGATTTTCAAATCATAAATATTCATTCAAAGCAATGCTATTACGATTTGAAATGAACAAACATTCATAAATGAACTAAGCACAATTCTAAGTCCGGGCTAACTTTGCAAAGCAGCTAACAATCAGCTAACTGCAAAAAGTATGGACTAGAGATTGTTGCAAACATTCCAAACATGAAACCCTAAGCATCACCAAACTATCTAACAATGAACTTAAGCAATTTTAAAGATAGAGCAACAAGAACCATGCCAGATGAAAATCAGCACAAGAGAGATACCAAATCGCAATATCCTTTCTTATATTATGTATCACTTATCTATCACAAATGAGGCAATATGCCGAATTTATAGAGAATCCCCAGGATAGGTCGGCTCAAAATAAGAGTTTTACAATAAAATTCCCATACAAGAGGTTGGCCTCAAAAGATATTCGAATACAACATGAAATGTGCAATTTGCACCAAATTCATCCAAGTCGACTTGGGGTCTCAAAAGGCCAGCCCAATGCATGTGGATAATGGGAAGCACAAACTCTGATGTAGCCCTATATAATTACTTCCCATCCTTTCCTTTAGCTTGATCCAATTCACCATGCATTGCCAGATCCACCTTGTCCAATTCAGCAATAGGTGGAACAAGAAAAACCCTAACTCTTCTTTCAAGAGACTTAATGTCATTCCTTGCCTACCTTACTGTGCCATCCCAATCAGCCCTATTTGTTAAATACCTGCCAATAACTACAATGTAGGTTGCAACATCATCTATCTGATGTTTAGTGACAAGACCATCACTAACTAGAGAATAGACATCTCTCCACCATTTCCTGAGTTGCTCCAAATTGAGATGCTTTTGGGTGAACTTCTTCCTCCCTATCATAATTTAAAAGAATGAGATGCACTTATCATGAATGGTAGTCAAAGTGTCCTCAATTTGCCTCCCTTGTTTGTGAATCTTCTTCAAGGCCCTTTTCCTCATCTGCAAGATCTCGAACCATTCCCAAGGCTCAAAAACCCTTAGAAAAGGAAGAATCCCACTCTTCACTAGTTTATCCTCAGTAAACTGCATGATTGTTCTTGTTTTCTACAATAGGAGATCAATTTCCTCTTTGTCTTGGGCTAGCACAGTCTTCAGCCAATCGATTGACCTCACGACATCCCCTGCAGTTGACAAGATATTTGTGATGGCACCATCTCCTTTGGTCTGGACTACCTGCAACCAACCAACCGTGGCATGTGTAGTGCCTTTCATTCTTTCAAGTTCAGAGATTGTTTCCTAGGGCAAGAAACCTGTAGCAGAGGAGGACGAGCTAATAGACTGCAAGGGTTTCATCAATTCCTAGAAGTACTTCTTCAATTTTTCATTCTCCCTCTCCAACTCATGCCTAGCTTGTACCTCCTTCTTCAATCTGCCCACAATTATAGCACTGGAACCTTCATACTCCTCAATATATTTCTCCATAGAAGCATGCCCTAAGTCAATGGTCTGCACATGATAGTCCCTGGTAGTCACATTATCTATATCTTTCTCTGGAGCAGGGGTAGCAATGTGAGCCACCCTATTGCCTGATCCATCTCTCTCAATCTTGGATACAACCCTAGCCTTCTTCTTAGATTTTCTTTTTTCAATATTGGCCATTAGGTGTTCCCAATTGGGAGGAGTGTCCTCCACTATCACCAATTTACTTTTTAACTCTCTATCTAGCCAACCTAGAATAGTGGATTCGGTTGGCACCTCATCCTATTTATCTTGCTCTTGTTGGACATTAGGTGCATCCTTCTCAATACTATGCACATTAGGGATCTCTTTAGTTGGATCTTCCTTGTTTAAAGATTGCTCCTCCACAACCTATATCGGTAAAGGTATCCTAGATGGTATCTCCTCCTATTGAGGGGATTTGTTCAATTGCTCTTTTACAGTTGAATCTGCGTAGGCTACCAAGGGAGACTGGATTACCTTATCAACTTTTCTCTCGACATTGTAGAGGTCTCCTTCTTGGAATTCTTCTTCACCCAAGTCCTTAGGATCTTCATCCTTCCTTGGCTCTTCTTGCACACTACCAGTATCTTGAGGAGGGGGAATGCTCTCCTATTCAATGATAGGGGTAGTCACAGGAACATCCTCCTTTGTTGTATCATCCTTTGGGGAAGGAGTCCTTGACCTCCTCATATATACCTGAGTTATTTCCCTTGAACTTTCTATCTCCACCACAGGTGTCTCAACCTGATTTTCTGATTTGGAAGTTTCCTTTTCCTTTTGTGACATCCTCACAAGTCTTCTTATTTTGAGCAAAGGAGCAGCAACATCTTCCTTCTCCTCCTTATCTTCTTTATCCTTCTTAGCCTCTTTCCTTGAAACATGCCTTCTCTTTTTAGCAATAGGATTTCTTTGCTTACCCACATCTGCTACTTCTTTAGTTTGAACTTCCCTAACTTTAATCTTGAAGGGAGAGTCCACCTTGGCCTTACCCTTAGGATCTTTTTCATGTGATTCCTCAGAAGCAGAATGAGACTCCAAGTCTCCCATCAAATCATAGGTGCATTGGAAACCTTCACTTTCTAGCTCTAATATCTTGTGTTTTAGCCACATTTTAGTAAACTTAATCACCAGAGTCATAATTTGCTCCAACTCTATCTTTTCTTCTTCCAACCAATCAATCTCTCCAAATGGTTTGTCTTTCATAGCCTCGAAGATATGACCCTGAATTAGATTTCCATCCTCTTCCACCTGGTCAAGAATGGCCTTTATGTTGTATAACCTTAACAATTCCACTGGAAGCCTAGAGAATTTCTTCTTCCTTACATCAAATTCATTGCCAAGGTCAGCCCAATAATCTTCAATGTTGTCTTTGTGGTTGTATTCCCCGCTTGCCTTCTTTTGTGCCTCACTAGTAATATCAAACCTTGCCTTCTTAGAATGGAAAGAGAGACCAAAAGTACTCATCTCCTCTTCAAAAGCATGAGCAGATAGGATTGAAGGACATACCTCATTTGTTCCTGTCTTCAAGGGGAAATCATTCCAAAATCCTATTTTATGTTTATCTCCCTTCACAATCACATCAAAGACACAAATCTGCCTAGTGACCTCCAACAGTATAATATGATTAGTTTGGTACCTTGGGAGTTTATAGGGAGCCCTTTGACAACCATCAATCCTTATGTAGGAGAAAGTGGGGAACTGGATGAACCATGCCCCATACCTCCTTATCAATTCCGTGGCCTTGTCTGAAATCCCCACATGCTTTGCACCATGTAGAAACCTCGTATTATACATTATAAAAGCATCATTTTCTCTTCTATAGCTACCCCCTGCCAGGTGCAGCTATGGATACAGCTCATAGATTACATCCTGTCCGAATACACCTATAGTGCTCAACCCCTTGTACAAGTGGAATCTTGCCAATGCATACACCAGGTAAGAAGTCATGGTGAAATTCTTGGTCTGCAGGACATTGCACATCTTCTCATGGATTGCTGCACTTAGGGAACTTTCCCAATGGTAATCTATACCTTGCTCCATCCGAGCAATGATATTAAACATTCAGCTCTCAAAAACTTTTGCATTCTTTAGCCCTACCAACCTGCTGAGGAGAGTGATGACATTATAGTATTCCCTCTTGAATTTAAGTCTAAATAGCTATTTTGGAAACTTGGAGAAATGGGACTTTGGATTCTCCAACCAAGAATTGATCACCTGTTGGGACTTGACTACATTCTCCTCATAGTACTTCTTTGTTGTATCCATGTCAGAGGCCACCACATGCGACCTATTAGGTATATCAAAAGTCCTAGCAATGGACACAAGATCAAAACTTGCCACAATCCTTCCCTGGGGGCCAACTATCCTTTGTGTTCCCTTATCATAATTTATGGAACATTCAAGCACCAACTCATAGCATTGTACTATGGAGGGAAAACCAACTGCATGGGCTAACCTAGATTCTAAAGTTCTTTTGGCCATCAAAGGGAGGTTTTGTGCTGCCATTTCAGCCTTAAACTCCTCATAGTCCCACATACCCACATTGGTATCAGTGATTATTGACTAGACGGAAGTCAATATGCTCTCAAGAACCTTACTCTTTATGTCCATCTTCACCTTTTCTGCATCAGAGATAATAGATCTTTCAACACTTGGATCGGTTGCCTTTCCCTTGCCATGCCTAGCAACATCTTGTCCTGATCCGGCCTACAAACAAGAAAAACAACCACAATGAGATCCAAGACAAACAACAATTGTCAGCATCAATTATTTCAAAGTTCAGGATTTAGCCTCCTCCGCAAAATCCATACTGGAGAGGAATTTCGAGGAAATCCGGACCAGGAGGAATCCGACAAAATGAACATACAAACCCCATAATATCATTGCAATCACTCAATGTAATAAATGAATAACTTTGAAACTACTTAGCATAAGTTCATTTGATCATCTAAATGCATTTTCAATAAGAAAATTCCTCATGTAATCATCAGATTCTTCATTCCCACAAAACTTTGAAAGAATCCATCAGAGATGGAAATCCCCGAAAACAACAACTATTTTAGTAATCTGAGAAAATGTGAGAAACACAGAATATCTGGGGAAATCTAAACGAAGTGGACTTCAGTGGAAGTAAGACAAATTTATTATGAAAGCATGAATTTGGTAGAATGACCCAGCCACGAACACCGAGAAAATCCGGAGGAAGTGGAATTCTGCGAGGCAACAAAAGTTCGGTTTTAATAGCAAAATATGAAGAACAAAGGAAAGACAAGAAGACTAGGGGAGATCCCACAGGGGTGGAATTCTAAGAAGGTAATGAAAACTTGAATTCCTATTATTTCATCGTCCTTACTCATATAGACTGAATGGACACAGACTGAGAGCTTGCAGCTCAACAATGACTCGACCTACACCTCCAATGGATGAACCATGAATTTAAAACTCTCCTCTCAACAATTTGAAAGGGATTGGCTATGCCCTAGGTCAAGAACCCAAAACCCTCTACCACGGTACGCATGAAAAAGCCCAGGAACCACTTTCTTGCACAAAGATAGGAAGTTCATGGAAAATGAAAACAAGCCTAAAAAAAAACAACAAAAAACCAGCCCAAAAAAATATTCAAAACAATCACCCAAATGAACTAGCAAGACATGGAAACCCCAAACGCCTAGAAATGGTATGTACATAGATACAAGAACAAAGAAATGAATGACATCAAAGCACATGCAAAAAAGCATCAAAACCAACAGAGGAAGAGAGCATATCCACATACCATGAGAATAGAAGGGACTGAAACTGGGGATGCCAGTAAACAACCTCCAAGCACGAGCAGAATACAAGCAATGCTCCATAAATCCGAATGCAGTACTCAAAATCACTCTAAAATGTACAATATATCAACCCACCTCAAGCCCCAACACTCCAAACTCAAATGACAAGTAAATAATCAAACTCAAATGGAAAATCACTTCCCAAAAATCAATATAATTTCCCTAAAAATTGCACAATCGCCATTAATGTGATTGATAAGATGACCAAGACCAAAATCCAAAAATATGACAAAGCAACGAACTTCAGAAAAATCCAGACATGATGGATTTCCCCGAATTCCAAAGGGAAATAGGGAAAATCTGGCTAGGGAGGATTTTCCTGAACACAGTGAAAAACCTTAAATGCACCCAAAACCTAAGGATGACAGTATAAATCATAAATGGGCCATTCTGACATGCAATATGAACATCAAAGCACATGCCCAAGCAAGAAAAATTCCAAAATAGAAAGGCCAAGACACCAAAAAGCGAAAGAAACGAGGGTCCCAACTTTCAGTGGGGCGTGTGTGCAAAAAACTACACAACAAATGGTGACTCTGCTGGGGAAATGCTCCAGAGCATTTCAATAACAAACTAGCATCAAGATCCCAGAATCTCTGGTTTCAATCCTTTCATCAAGACACCTATGAACAAAGTTTCATAAATCACAAGCAAAGAATTTTTCCTATACCAGGGTCCAAGTGTGTGTATTTTTCATTTATTTATTATTCCTTAGGTGCAATGGGGACCAGAGCAAATTTGACCAGGCTACATAAAAGTTATAACTTCAAAAGCAACCTAGACAGAGCCTTGCTACTAGTCACGTGTCCATAGCCCCAATGAGGTTATCGTTGTGACCCTCCCAAGCATAGCTCTACTGCCAGCCAGGCGTCTATAGCCCCAGTAGAGATACTAGGATACCCCTGATAAGGTGAAGGTTATTTTGATTTTCAATATTCCCCTTTTCTTATTTTCTCTTTTTAAATATTTAGTAGAACATTTCTTTCACCTTGTAAGTAACAAAACTCACACTTAGGGATGAGGAACACAGTGGTACTAAAGTAGATTATAAGATTTTTCACCAGGCCAAATTACACAGGAACTCTATGCAACTCCAGAATCTTTTATTTAGTGTGAAGGTGTGAGACCCAAATATATTCCAAAGTTTATCCAAAACAAGTGACTCTAATTCTAAGTACAAGGGACATCAGATAAAGAAATTCCACCACTTGACTCTGAAAAGATGATTAGAGTTTGCAAAACAAATTTCCAGAACAATCCCAAGAAAATAGCCCATTATATAGATGCAATAACCCCAAGACAACAAGAAACCAAAAGCAAAAACTAAAATAGAAAGCAAAACAAACCAAAGAAAACCTACATTAACCCACACAAACAAGCAAAATAAAGCACAAAGAAAACCTACTCTAACTATGTATAGGATGAGCTGCAAATAGCTCAAGGTTGAAAATAATGCTTCAGATACTACCCATTGACAAGCAGCGGGATATCCTCACCAGTGAGGGTTTTTAGATGACAAGCATTATCTCCTAGAATTTCTAAAATCTGGTAAGGACCAAGCCAGAGTTTATCAAATTTACCATTCTCTCCCTTATGGTCATGGACTTTATCCTAGTAGAGAACCAGGTCAAATATTCTAAAGGCTTTCACCTTAGCTCTCCTATCAAACCATCTTTTCACTACACCTTGATGTTTAGAAAAGTTTTCTAGGGCTTCATCTCTTTTCTCTTCAAGGTGTAACAACTCAACCAAATGGGCTTCACATTTATCTTCCTCATTAGAGTATTTGTTAATAAACTATAGGGTAGGAATCTTCAATTGGATAGGAAACACAGGTTCCAAACCGTACACCAGATGATAAGGAGAGGTTCCTATGGATGCCTTATGTCTAGTACAATCTGCCTAGAGAGAAAATTGAAGCTAGGTGTGTCAATCCTTAGGATTTTGTTCTAGCAACTTACGAATAACTTTAAATAGGTTATTATTGGAAGAATCAGCTAGACCATTACCCTAAGGGTAGTAATTGGATGAAAATTTAATAACAATCCCATGATCAAATGCCCAATTAGAAAATTTTAGTGATGCAAATGCAGGGCCATTATCACAAACTAAAGACAATGGAAAACCAAAATGATTAATGATTCCTGACAAGAAAATTGATTGCCACATCTGACGTACATTGTTTACAAGTGAGAGCCTTTTTCCATCTAGTAAAATAATCAGTTATGGTAAGAATATACATATGGCCCGAAGATGGAGGATTAATTGAACCTATAAAGTCCATTCCCCACTGGGCAAATGGTTTTACCTCTATGACTGGCTGAAGTGGAAGAGCTGCATATTTTTCCTTGCTTGTTGTAGTTTGACATATGTGACAAGTCCTCATATGTTGGTGTGCATCCTTGAACAAGGTAGGCCAGTAATAGCCTACCCTCAAGATCTGGTTTGTAGTGGATGATGCAGAACCATGGCCTATGCCATATTTCTCATGAAATTCAATCATCAATCTAGTAGCTTCTTCCTTCCCCAAACATCTCAGGTATAGACCCTCATGATTTTTCTTATACAGGATAGCTCCTTTCATCATAAAACTTCCACTCTTCAGGTGCAAATCTCACCTCTAAACTATCCTAAGGTGATCAAGACATTGCTGATTCAGTAAATAAAAGATGATTTCATCATACCAATCTCCTAGAGATACCTCCTGAAGATAATAGTGTTGAGTTGTGAGATCAGAACCTGTCTCAACCATTGTCTTTGTGATTCCCTATCCTCTTAATAATTTCATGGGTTGAATCTCCATATCATATTCCTACAACATAGTCACCCATTTGTCTCCTCTTTCACCTAACTCATTCTGCATTAACAACAGCTTTAATGCAGGATCAGGCACTATGGAAAAAACCTTATTCCTCAAAATATAGTTTATGAAATTTTTCATTGCTCTGACCAAAGCGTAGGCCTACTTTTCAATATTGTGATACCTTAATTCTACATCCTTTAAAGGAGTACTCATGAAGGCTATAGGATTCTCATCACCTTGATCATACTTTTGGGTTAGCATTCCAACACAGGAGTGATCAGAAGCGAACGAATATATGTAAAAAGGTTTAGCATAATCTAGGCTCACCAATACTGGAGCCTCACCAATAGATTTATTGATTTTTGTAAATGCCTCCTTAGCTTCTACATTCCACTCTACTTTTGCTTCTTGTCTCAACATAGCATTCAATGGCTTCACTATCTCTAAGAATCTAGTGATAACTTTTCTAACAAAGTTAATCTTACCAAAGAATGACTTCATCTCTTTCTTACTCACAAGAGGCTGCATCTTTAGGATAGCCTATATTCGTTCGGGGTCAATAGCAATACCCTATTTTTAAATGATATGTCCTAACAATTTTCCCCCTGTTACTTCAAAAATACACTTTCTTGGATTAAGTGAAATCCCAAACTCTCTGCACCTTTGGAATACTTTGCATAAATCTGCTATATGATCACCTCGTTTCTTAGAAAAAACTGTCAAGTCATCCATATAAATAATGATGCACTTACCAATTATATCTTTAAAGGAAATATCCATAGCTCTCTAGAATGTATCTCTAGCATTGATCAACCCAAATGACATCCTTCTGTAAGCAAAAGTTCCCCATTTCATAGTGAAGGAAGTCTTGTGCCTATCCTCGTATTGCACCATAACTTGGTTGTATCCAGAATAACCATCCAAGAAAGACTTCATCTGGGATCCTTTAACGATCTGAAGTATTTCATCCAGTGAAGGAACTGGATAGTTATCTTTTTCTGATGATCTATTCAGATTCCTAAACTCCACACATAGTCTGATTTATCCATTCTTTTTCCTTACTAGAACCAGATTTGCAACCCAAGTTGAATGTCTTACTGGAAATATAACTCATGTTAAAAGTAACTTTTTTACTTCCTTTTGAATGATGTGTTCTAATAGAGAATTGATTGGCCTTTTTCTTTGTCTAAATGGTTTGACATTTTTCTTCAAAGGAATGGTGTGTGTAATGATTGAATTATCATATGTTTTCAAATCTTCATAACGCTAGGCTATCACATCATGATATGTGTGCAATGTCTCAATAATCCCTTTTCTTTCCTCAGGGGTACACACCTTACCAATAAAAACATTCTTCATATCATCTAGTGTCCCCATATTATATGTTTCACACTGGCTACTGAGGGATCCCCTTTTGACTTGTTCCTAATCTCTTATCTTATCCAAATCAAAGATTCATTCAAGCTACACCATACCTCTTGGAATAGTGCTGGTCTTCAGGTTAATAATTCCTCCCAAGTCTATTTATACTTCTTGGGGCTCCATCTCATCAATGACTTGAGAAGCAAACACATCACAACTTGTAATAAAATCCTAAATATGCTTATCATCCTCAAATACCTGGAAATTAGTAACGTTATCAGGCACTGAAGGTACTGGAGTGAGCTCAACTATAAATTTCTTCAATCCTAAAAGTGATAAAGGTTGCAAGGTGCTAGCAGCTTGTGCTAGAGAGTTAGCAACCTGATTCTTGTTATGAGGGATCAACTGGATATTGAAAGCATTGAACTCCTCGATGAGATCCCACACTCTATGCCTATAATTGGTCATTCTCCTGTCACGACATGAATACTATTTCCTTACTTGTTTGACTACTAATTCAGAGTCTCTAAAGACCTATAATATCTTAACTTTCTTCCTTGATGCCATTAACAATCCATGAATCAAATCTTCATATTCAGCAACATTATTAGTGCATTGGAATTGGAGTCAGTAAGCAAAAAAATAATTCTTACTTTTAGGACTGATCAACTCAAATCCTGCTCTAGCACCCTGCTTAGATTTAGATCCGTCAAATCTTAATGGCCAATAGCCATCGGATTTTGGCAACCTTAATTTATCCTTCACTTTGCTAGAGATAAGGGGCCTCTTAGGAAGCATTGGGCTCTCATCCTTATCATTATCTAACTTGATCTGTACATCAATTCCAACAGTTGGGACTAGATTAATGCATTTTTATATTTATTTCACAACAGTTTGACACAAGTCACATTCTAGCTCAAAATGAGGAGCATCATGGACTCCGTACCAATTGGGAAGCAATAATTCTTCAAAATTTATCCTTCTTCCTAGCTATATCTGGTTTTCCACACACCTCTGGATGAATTCTTGAAAGTTATCCACCAAACTAAGTTGTTCATCTTCTTGATCATTGGTTTCATCTGCTTGTTCAGTCAGTGGTTCAGAATCACTGATCTCTGATACAAATTCCTCTAAGGGGTCCTGTAGCATAAAGACCTCTTCATTTTCTGAAGCTACTACAACAAATACATAATTTCCCATGCTAACTTCAGACACCAACACTTCATTTGAAATATTCTAGTATTTAGTGATTACATACTTCATTCGAGGTTCTATTTCAATTTTGATCTAATTTGGAACTCCTTTCCATGGGAGCCACCTATGTGAATGGTCTGTATATGTGTATCCATTCAATGCCTTGGTGAAGTCCTAGCCTAAAATCAATCCATAAGTATCAGGAATGTCAGCAACCTAAATTTTGATCACTTGTTGCACCCTAGGATGTGATGCCAACTACATGGGGATCATGTTCAATTCTCCCACTACACTGACCTCTATTTTTTCCAGTTGAGTGACCTTCTTTTGGGAAGATATAGGGGTAATACCCAATGCTTTGCAACAACAAAAGGCATAACATTTGTAGATGCTCCTGAGTCTAGAAGATAATTATGTAGATTCTTTCCAAAGATATGAACATAAATTAGGAAAGGAGGGGTTTCCATCTTGCCTTGAAACAAATTCAACTGAGTGTCAGCTTGTGCAACTTGACCCTTATCTTTATCTCTCCCTTTATCTATAGCTGGAACTTGGCCTCTAGGTGCCTATGAATTAGAAGACTTGGTAATAGCCTCATTGGCAGTTACCCCCTGCGGTACTATATTTGGACTGAATGACCCTACAACTTCATTCCTAATAGCAATAACTCTTAATAATTCAAAAGCCGAAAGACTTACCTTTACTTTCTTAAATTATTCAGTCATATACTTTCCCAATTCCTCCACATTCATATCAGCATGGGTTTCTTTGTGGCCACTAGCCTATCTATCTCTTGAAACTTTAGCATTGTTTCCTTTTGATAAGTACTATGTAGGGACATTAGGATAAGGTGTATTATTACTAGCTTGCGGATCTGGTGGAGTAGTAAAATTGTTAGGAGGGATAGAAGTAGTGAAAGGACCTCTATCCTGTGGACTCCTGTTAGGTCTATTTCTCAAATCATATTTCTTTGCTGGTTGTTGAAACATCTGAACTTCTTCAACACTAACTACCTCCTCATCCAAAGGGCCATTATCATTCTCATTTTCTTCATTAAACAACTGAGATATCTCATCTTCACTCAATACCTGCTCTGCCTCATTCTCTTGGTCACTGGATTCTTCTTCTGCTTCATTTTCCCCATCTTTTGGAAATGGTGCATGATTGAGTACTAGCACTGGATAATCATAGGGATTTTAGGGCACAATTTCCTGACTATTGGAATTGTTCTCTTCATACTGAAAAAATGGAAGCAACAATCTGAAACTCAGTGCAATCTAACTCAGAATGCTGACTTGTCTTATGGAGTTTGCACCAACCAAACAAAGCTGCCTCTGCCAAGTATACACCATTTGGAGGATTTTCCTGAGTAGAGGGCTGATTCAATGGAGTAGGAATCCCTCCATTATTAGGTCCAATATTCCATGATCTATTCTTCCTAGGTGGTTTTCCTCTGTCAAATCCTTGTCCACCTTGTTGATTTCTATCAAAATTATGACTAGAGCCTTGTCTTCTATTGAAATTCTAACTGGAGCCTTGTCCCCTATCATAATTTTGATTTCTATCAAAATACTACCCTCTTTCAAAGTTCTTGTTCTCTCTACCATATTTAGATTGCATGTTCTTGATCTGTACATCAAGTCCAACAGTTGGGACTAGATTAATGCATTTTTATATCTATTTCACAACAGTTTGACACAAGTCACATTCTAGCTCGAAATGAGGAGCATCATGGACTCCGCACCAATTGGGAAGCAATAATTCTTCAAAATTTATCCTTCCTCCTAGCTATATTTGGTTTTCCACACACCTCTGGATGAATTCTTGAAAGTTATCCACCAAACTAAGTTGTTCATCTTCTTGATCATTAGTTTCATCTGCTTGTTCAATCAGTGGTTCAGAATCACTGATCTCTGATACAAATTCCTCTAAGGGGTCCTGTAGCATAAAGACCTCTTCATTTTCTGAAGCTACTACAACAAATACATAATTTCCCATGCTAACTTCAGACACCAACACTTCATTTGAAATATTCTAGTATTTAGTGATTACATACTTCATTCGAGGTTCTCTTTCAATTTTGATCTAATTTGGAACTCCTTTCCATGGGAGCCACCTATGTGAATGGTTTGTATATGTGTATCCATTCAATGCCTTGGTGAAGTCCTAGCCTAAAATCAATCCATAAGTATCAGGAATGTCAGCAACCTAAATTTTGATCACTTGTTGCACCCTAGGATCTGATGCCAACTGTGTGGGGATCATGTTCAATTCTCCCACTACACTGACCTCTATTTTTTCTAGTTGAGTGACCTTCTTTTGGGAAGATATAGGGGTAATACCCAATGCTTTGCAACAACAAAAGGCATAACATTTGTAGATGCTCCTGAGTCTAGAAGATAATTATGTAGATTCTTTCCAAAGATATGAACATAAATTAGGAAATGAGGGGTTTCCATCTTTCCTTGAAACAAATTCAACTGAGTGTCAACTTGTGCAACTTGACCCTTATCTTTATCTCTCCCTTTATCTATAGGTGGAACTTGGCCTCTAGGTGCCTGTGAATTAGAAGACATGGTAATAGCCTCATTGGCAGTTACCCCCTGCGGTACTATATTTGGACTGAATGACCCTACAACTTCATTCCTAATAGCAATAACTCTTAATAATTCAAAAGCCGAAAGACTTACCTTTACTTTCTTAAATTATTCAGTCATATACTTTCCCAATTCCTCCACATTCATATCAGCATGGGTTTCTTTGTGGCCACTAGCCTGTCTATCTCTTGAAACTTTAGCATTGTTTCCTTTTGATAAGTACTATGTAGGGACATTAGGATAAGGTGTATTATTACTAGCTTGCAGATCCGGTGGAGTAGTAAAATTGTTAGGAGGGATAGAAGTAGTGAAAGGACCTCTAGCCTGTGGATTCCTGTTAGGTCTATTTCTCAAATCATATTTCTTTGCTGGTTGTTGAAACATCTGAACTTCTTCAACACTAACTACCTCCTCATCCAAAGGGCCATTATCATTCTCATTTTCTTCATTAAACAACTGAGATATCTCATCTTCAGTCAATACCTACTCTGCCTCATTCTCTTGGTCACTGGATTCTTCTTTTGCTTCATTTTCCCCATCTTTTGGAAATGGTGCATGATTGAGTATCAGCACTGGATAATCATAGGGATTTTAGGGCACAATTTCCTGACTATTGGAATTGTTCTCTTCATACTGAAAAAATGGAAGCAACAATCTGAAACTCAGTGCAATCTAACTCAGAATGCTGACTTGTCTTATGGAGTTTGCACCAACCAAACAAAGCTGCCTCTGCCAAGTATACACCATTTGGAGGATTTTCCTGAGTAGAGGGCTGATCCAATGGAGTAGGAATCCCTCCATTATTAGGCCCAATATTCCATGATCTATTCTTCCTAGGTGGTTTCCCTCTGTCAAATCCTTGTCCACCTTGTTGATTTCTATCAAAATTATGACTAGAGCCTTGTCTTCTATTGAAATTCTAACTGGAGCCTTGTCCCCTATCATAATTTTGATTTCTGTCAAAATACTGCCCTCTTTCAAAGTTCTTGTTCTCTCTACCATATTTAGATTGCATGTTCTTCTGAGCAACCTAAAGATGGCTATTCTAATTCCTTAAATAAGTTACCTCCATATTCAATTTTTTCACCTATTCAAATAACTCATCCAATCACTCCCTATCTAGACCATTAGGAGGTGTCGAATTCACATTACCAGGAGTGTATCCAAGTATTCCTCCAGAACCAACAACCTGATTCAAAACTTCTGAATTCTGCAAATATGTAGGAAAACCAATTTTTTGTTGATGAAGGGGTTGATTAGCCCTTTGTTGAGGATAAGGGGTCATAGGTTGAGCTTGACTTAATGGAGGACCTAGATGAGGGACTAAAGGAAATGGGGGTATTGGATTCATTAGGGGAGCATGACTAGTCAAAGCTTGATTGAGGGCTTGAACTTGTCTAGGGTGAGCAACAAGTCCTAACGATGGTAGAGGTCCTCATAAGTGTTGCCTCAAATCTATGCTGACCTTCACAGCTTTGGCATATGCAGTGGGTAAAGTATTTGGAGGATTAGTCACTTGCTTAAGGAAGGTGGCTATAAGGCTATCTAGGGCTTCAAGGTAAACCTCTAGGGTAGTATTTTCATTTCTAGCATAAGGTATCTAGAGTCTGGTGTATGCTCAATGGAACCTATCACTGAATGACCCTATTGGCTCATTAATCTCGCTTTTTACCTCAGTAAATTGTAGGAATAACTCATTAGCACTAATGAGAATCTTAAAATTATACAAAAATGCAGTCTCTAATTTAGTCCAATTATGGATGGAAGTAGTAGGCAAGTGATTATACCAATAAAAGGCCTCTTCCCCAAGGGAGTAGGGGAAAATTATGCATGACACATCCTCATGGTTTATTCCTCTATCCCTTAGACAGGTTTGAAAAATTCTAATATGTTCTTCTGTTGTCCTATTGGGATCATGAGTATGGAACTTAGAGAAAAAATGCTTAGGGTTCTTGGGCATGACATTGTAATTATTAAAGATCAATGGAGACGAGTTGCTGGAAAGGAAAGCCATTGGTGGGGGTGGGGGTGGTAACGACTGATCTATGACCGGTTGTGGCTATGAAATAGGAATTCCTTCAGAATTAGATGAAGATGAGGATAATGGAGATGATGGAAGTGGGTGAGTGGATGATGATTCTTTTCCTCTCCTGGCCCTTCTTGGCCTAGTAGGGGTCTGTAATTCTTGAAATTATTCTTCTCTTGGAGTAGATCTAGCTCTTATTCTAAGCCTTTTAGGAGAAATGGTGTTTAGAAAATGCTCTATCTTTCTTATTCAAGCCCTCCTTCTAGCGCCAATCTGTTGATGGTGTTTTATGCACAACAACAACTCAGATAGAATATGATATCCTATCTCTCTTGAAAGGTAAATCTTTATGAACAAAAGAGATAACACCAAGGTCTCTAATGTCAGGTCTTGAAAATGCAACAAAACAACCCAGATATAATGTGACAATGTTGGTAATCACAAAGGGACCTTACTACAAGAAAATACTAGACTTTGAATCAGATCTAAACAATGAATTGATACTTGAAATTTTCAATTGAACCTAGATATTAAAGAAAATAACAAAAGATGAAAGGTTTCAGAGATAATTCTACGACTAATTCTAACCCTAAGATTGACAATGCCCAAAAGATAAGATGCTTAAAATGGACCAATCTCTCATAAACTACTTTCTATTTGACCTAGATAAATCTGCAATCTCACAAGAATAGTGCAATCTTCTGAGGTATTTAAAGATTTTCAAATCATAAACATTCATTCAAAGATATCCTATTATGATTTGAAATGAACAAACATTCATAATTGTGCTAAGCACAATTTTAAGTCTAGGCTAACTTTGCAAAGCAACTAACAATCAACTAACTACAAAACGTATGGACTAGAGATTGCTGCAAACATTCCAAACATGAAACCCTAAGCACCACCAAACTATCTAACAATGAACTTAAAAAATTTTAAAGACAAAAAAACAAGAACCATGCCAGATGAAACTCAACACAAGAGAGATACCAAATCACAATATCCTTTCTTATATTAGGTCATCCAAAAATGGCAACAATCCTAGCCTTCTGTTACAATACTTGCTTGAGGATAAACACTAGCTCGTTCAAATATGAAATCTCTATTCTATGTCTATATGTTTATTGTGTATCACTTATCTATCACAAATGAGGCAATGTGCCGAATTTAAAGAGAATCCCCAAGAAAGGTTGGCTCAAAATAAGAGTTTTACAATAAAATTGCCACACAAGAGGTCGGCCTCAAAAGATATTCGAATACAACATGAAATGTGCAATTTGCACCAATTTCATCCAAGTCGGCTTGGGGTCTCAAAAGGTCAGCCAAATACATGTGGATAATGGGAAGCACAAACTCTAATGTAGCCCTATATAATTAGTTTCCATCCTTTTCTTTAGCTTGATCCACTTCACCATGCACTGCCAGCAACACCTTGTCCAATTCAGCAATAGGTGGCATAGGCAAAACCCTAACTCTTCTTTCAAGAGACTTAATGTCATTCCTTGCCTACCTTACTGTGCCATCCCAATCAGCCCTATTTGTTAAATACCTGTCAATAACTGCAATGTAGGTTGCAACATCATCTATCTGATGTTCAGTGACAAGACCATCACTGACTAGAGAATAGACATCTCTCCACCATTTCCTAAGTTGCTCCAAATTGAGATGCTTTTGGGTGAACTTCTTCCTCCCTGTCATAATTTCAAAGAATGAGATGCACTTATCATGAATGGTAGTCAAAGTGTCCTCAATCTGCCTCCCTTGTTTGTGAATCTTCTTCAAGGCCCTTTTCCTCATCTACAAGATCTCAAACCATTCTCAAGGCTCAGAAACCCTTAGAAAAGGAAGAATCCCACTCTTCACTAGTTTATCCTTAGTAAACTGCATGATTGTTCTTGTTTTCTGCAATACGAGATCAATGTCCTCTTTGTCTTGGGCCAGCACAATCTTCAGCCAATTGATTGACCTCACAACATCCCCTGTAGTCAGTAAGATATCTGTGATGGCACCATCTCCTTTGGTCTGGACTACCTGCAACCAACCAACCGTGGCATGTGTAATGCCTTTCATTATTTAAAGTTCGAAGATTGTTTCCTGGGGCAAGAAACTTGCAGCAAAGGAGGAAGAGCTAATAGACTGTGAGGGTTTCATCAATTCCTAAAAGTACTTGTTCAATTTCTCATTCTCCCTCACCAACTCATTCCTGGCTTGTACCTCCTTCTTCAATCTTCCCACAATTACAGCACTAGAGCCTTCATACTCCTCAATATCTTGCTCCATAGAAGCATGCCCTAAGTCAATGGTCTGCACAAGATAGTCCCTGGTAGTCACATTCTCTCTATCTTTGTCTAAAGAAGGGGTAGCAATGTGAGCCACCTTATTGCCTGATCCATCTCTCTCAATCCTGGATACAACCCTAGCCTTCTTCTTAGTTTTTGTTTTTTCAATATTGGCCATTAGGTCATCCCAATCGGGAGGAGTGTCCTCCACTATCACCAATTTACTTTTTAACTCTCTATCCAGCCAAATTGGAATAGTGTATTTGGTTGGCACCCCATCCTATTTATCATGCTCCTGCTATACATTAGGTGCATCCTTCTCAACACTAGGAACATTAGGGATCTCTTTAGTTGGATCTTCCTTGTTTAAAAACTTCTCCTCCACAGCCTGTATCGGTGGAGGGATCCTAGCTGGTATCTCCTCCTATTGAGGGGATTTTTTCAATTTCTCTTCTGTAGGTGAATCTGCATAGGCTACCAAGGGAAATTAGATTACCTTATCAACTTCTATCTCAGAATTGTAGAGGTCTCCTTCCTGGAATTCTTCTTCACCCAAGTCCTTAGGATCTTCATCCTCCCTTGGCTCTTCTTGCACACTACCAGTATCTTGAGGAGGGGGAATGCTCTCCTGTTCAATGATAGGGGCAATCATAGGAACATCCTCCTTTTTTGCAGCATCCTTTGGGGAAGGAGTCCTTGACCTCCTCATATATAACTGAGTTCTTTCCCCTGAACTTTCCATCTCCACCACAGGTGTCTCAACCTCCTTTTCTGATTTGGAAGTTTCCTTTTCCTTTTGTGACATCCTCACAAGTCTTCTTATTTTGAGAAAAGGAACAACAAAAGCTTCCTTCTCCTTCTTATCTTCTTTATCCTTCTCAGCCTCTTTCCTTGAAACATGCCTTCTCTTTTTGGCAATATGCTTTCTTTGCTTACCCACATCTACTACTTCTTCAGTTTGAACTTTCCTAACTTTAATCTTGAAGGGAGAGTCCACCTTGGCCTTACCCTTAGGATCTTGTTCATGTGATTCCTTAGAAGTAGAATGAGACTCCAAGTCTCCCATAAAATCATAGGTGCATTGGACACCTTCCCTTTCTAGCTCTAATATCTTGTATTTTAGCCACATTTTAGTATACTTAATCACCAAATCATTCCCAAATCCTGTTTTATGTTTATCTCCCTTCACAATCACATCAAAGTCACAAATCTGCCTAGTGACCTCCAATAGTATAATATGATCGATTGGGTACCTTGGGAGTCTATAGGGAGCCCTTTGACAACCATCAATCCTTATGTAGGAGAAAGTGGGGAACTGGATGAACCATACCCCATACCTCCGTATCAATTCCTTGGCCTTGTCTGAAATCCTCACATGCTCTGCACCTTGTAGCAACCTGGTAATATACATTGTAAAAGCATCATTTTCTCTTCTATAGCTACCCCCTACCAGGTGTTGCTGTGGATACACCTCATAGATTGCATCATGTCTGAATACACCTCTAGTGCTCAACCCCTTGTACAGGTGGAATCTTGCCAATGTATACACCAAGTAAGAAGTGATGGTGAAAGTCTTGGTCTGCAAGACATTGCACATTTTCTCATGGATTACTGCACTTATGGCACCTGCCTAGTGGTAATCTATACCTTGCTCCATCTGAGCAATGACATTAAACATCCAGCTCTCAAAAAATCCTACACTCTTTAGCCCTACCAACCTACTGAGGAGAGTGATGACATTATAGTATTCCCTCTTGAATTTAAGTCTAAATAGCTATTTTGGCAACTTGGAGAAGTGGGACTTGGGCTTCTCCAACCAAGAATTGATCACCTACTGGGACTTGACTACATTCTCCTCATGGTACTTCTGTGTTGTATCCATGTCAGAGGCCACCACATGCGACCTATCAGGTATATCAAAAGTCCTAGCAATGGACACAGGATCAAAACTTTCCACAATCCTTCCCTTGGGGCCAACTATCCTTTGTGTTCCTTTATCATAATTTCTGGCATATTCAAGCACCAACTCATCGCATTGTACTATGGAGGGAAAACCAACTACATGGGCTAACCTGAATTCCAAAGTTCTTCTAGCCATCAAAGGGAGGTTTTGTGCTGCCATTTTAGCCTTAAACTCCTCATAGTCCCACATACCCACATTGGTATCAGTGATTCCTGACCAGACAGAAGTAAATCTACTCTCAAGAACCTTACTCTTTATGTCCATATTCACCTTTTCTACATCAGAGATAGCAGATCTTTCAACACTTGGATCGGTTGCCTTTCCCTTGCCATGCCTAGCAACATCTTGTCCTAATCCGGCCTACAAACAAGTAAAACAACCACAATGAGACCCAAGACAAACAAAAATTCTCAGCATAAATTATTTCAAAGTCTGGGATTTAGCCTCCTCTACGGAATCTAGACTAGAGAGGAATTCTGGGGAAATTCGGACTAGGAGGAATCCGGTGAAACAAACATACAAACCCCATAATATCATTGCAATCAATCAGTGTAATAAATGAATAACTTTGAAACTACTTAGCATAAGTTCATTTGATCTTCTAAATGAATTATCAATAAGCAAATTCCTCATGTAATCATCAGATTCTTCATTCCCACAAAACTTTAGAAGAATCCCCCAGATACAGAAATCCCCGAAAACAACAACTATTTTAGTAATCCATGAAAAATGAGAGAAACATAGAATATCCGAGGAAATCCCAATGAAGCGGACTTCAGCAGAAGTAAGAAAAATTTACCATGAAAGCATGAATTTGGTAGAATGACCCAGCCACGGACACTGGGAAAATCCAAAGGAAGCAAAATTCAACTAGGCAAACAAAAGTCCAATTTTAACAGCAAAATACGAAGAACAAAGGAAACACAGGAAGACCCGGGGAAATCCCACAGGGGTGGAATTCTGTGAAGGTAATGAAAATTTGAATGCCTATGTTTTCCTCATCCTTATTCATATAGACTGAACGGACATGGACTGAGAGCTTGCACCTCAACAATGAATCGACCTACACCTCCAATGGATGAACCATGAATTTAAAACTCTCCTCTCAACAATTTGAAAGGGATTGGCTATGCCCTAGGTCAAGAACCCCAAAATACTCCACCATGGTATGCATAGAAAAGCCTAGGCACCACTTTCTTGCAAACAAGCCTCAAAAATAACAACAAAAGACCAGCCCAAAACAAATATTCAAAACAATCACCTGAACGAACTGGCAAGACATGGAAACCCCAAACACCCAGACATGGTACGCACACATAAACAAGAATGAAGAAATGAATGACATAAAATCACACATAGAAAAGCATCAAAACCAATAGAGGAAGAGAGCATATCCACATACCATGAGAATAGAAGGGACTGAAACCGGGGATGCTAGTAAACAACCTCCAAGCATGAGCATAATACAAGCAATGCTCCAAAAATCTGAATACAGCACTCAAAATCACTTTGAAATGCACAATCTATCAACACACCTCAAGCCCCAGCACTCCAAACTCAAATGGCAAATCACTTCCCAAAAATCAATATAACATTGCCCTAAAAGTTGCACATTTGCCATTAATACGATCGATAAGACAACCAAGACCACAATTCGGAAATCCAACAAAGCAACGGACTTCAGAAAAATTCGGACATGATGGATTTCCTTGGATTTGAGTAGGAAGGCAACCACTTCTGAATGCCAAAGGGAAACTAAGAAAATCCAGCCAGGGCAGATTTTCCCGAACATAGTGAAAAACCCGAAATGCACCCAGAACATAAGGCTGAAAATATAAATCATAAATGGGCCATTTCGACCGGCAAGATGAACATCAAAGCACATGCCCAAGCAAGAAAATTTCCAAAATAGAAAGGCCAAGACACCAAAAATTGGAAGAAATGAGGGTCCCAACTTTAAGTCAGGCGTGTGTGCAAAAAATTGCACAACACACAAAAATACTCAAACTAAAATGGGAAAGTCCTATCAACAATTGCCTTCATTTAACTACATTTAAAATAACAAATATTAAGGAAATTTATAGCAACATTTCTTTAATAATGTTTTACATCATTATAGTTTTGATTTGACAAAAAGAAAGGGCAAAAAATACTTGAGCTTGACTCCACCTCACTTTGTCTAAATTTCTAATTTTTGTAATAATACAAGGCAAAACATATGGTTTTTATTTAAATTTTTCCAAGTATTGAATATATTTGATTTTCTATAAAAATCACAAAAAAGAACTAAGGTACGTTGCCTAGGTTTGCAATACACGTTCAAAGCAAGACATAATACCATGGGGTATTAGTGAAGGAATTTTTAATTTTTAATTCAATGTGATAAAAATCACAAACTCGAATTAGGGAAAATATTGCAAACCTTAAAGCCCTAATTTTTCAGCCTCATTTTCACTTTGGAATTTTTGAAGAAACATGGCTCTACTTAGCTGCCGCCATAGGATTAGGGTTTGGAGCTTGAACTTGTGAATCTTTGGCTATTTTCATGTCGAATATTCTCAAGAAATCTATATGGTATCTTTTCACCAAATAAGTATAAATCTCTTCATCATCTCCATTTTGAATGTAACTTGTTGGCTTTTAAGTTGCGATGTTTATCATTTTCTGATGCATTACATTTTGTTGATGTCTTCTTCACTTGAGGCCACCATGAATGTTATTATTTCGAGCCTCTCAGAAGAGTTGAATGAAGGTATCTAAATGTATTTCTCCATAGAATATAACCAAGGTAAGCTCTTACTATTCAAGCTTTGCATCTATTCCTTCTTAGTGTATTTTAAGCATATAACTTCAAGGCTTTACTGGTTTAGTGAAAGAATGCAAAAATGGTGCATTTCATGGATGTAGCCTCTTAAGTTCTCTAGGTTCTTGTAATATTAACACAAGCTGGAATGTTTCTTTTTTTCAGTACTTATGCTTCTCCATTTACAGTCTAGAAAAGATGGGTTCAAACCCCTAGCCATGGCGTGAAAGATAATACAAATTTCTGCTTAACTTCTACAATGAAGGTTGCAACCTCACTCTGTATTTTGTGACTCTTCTATTTAGATCTTTAGAAAATGGATTTAAAACCCTCGGTGATTTTATTCTCTTTTAGAAACAAAAACAAAATCCCCAAGCTGCGTCCTTTCCATTCTAGGTGATTATTTGAACTTATAAACTCAAGGGTTTCATTATTCATGTATTTTAGAAACTCTTATTTAGAACCTTTCATGGCTTTAGCCCTTTTCAAGAACAAACATACCTTCCAGGGCATGGTTATAAAACTCATACTTATTTTTCATTTTGACCTCCTCCTTGCTTGAAACCCTAGCACTATTATAATGCTTTGTTTGTTGCTTTAGAGAAATGCAACACTTTCTTTTGAATGTGGTCAAATGGAGATAAAAAATTTTACTATTATGGAGAAGAAAAGCATCCTTTACTTTATTCTATGTTTACATTTTCACAACTCCATCACCTTGTTCTTGATAAATTCACTTTACTGTATGTTTATTTTGGATTGTTTTCATTTAGAAAGCACAAGAGGCACCTACAGGTGCTATGAAGGCTTTGCCACTACTAGTTGTAACTCATTCTCTATTATGAAAGTATGTACAAAACAACACTTCTCTTCAATAGAATCAAGCATATAACTATAGACCCTCCTTTATGAATGTTCTTTTCAAAGCATTGAAATGTGTCACAATGTTGAAAAAAGGGCTTGAATATTATGCTTTATTTTGCTTTAGTAATAATGCTGTTCTTTAGGAAAAAATCATTGTCTCCTTCAAGTTTTGCATACATAGAAACACATTGCATATATAGTTGAAGATGAATGCTTGTCTTTATGCTATCAATTTCACTTCACCGTTGTTATCTCATTTCCTTATTATTATGCACTTCCAATACCTTCTCACCCCTTCTATTCTTGAGGAAATACATGACTATTGTCCTATCATTGATGATAGCCTGAATAAGTCATTTGATAGCTATGCATATGATGGTTGTTTCACATTAGCACTTCATGATAATGCTCTCTTTGCTACCCAACTTTATGCAAGCACTATTTTCAATTAATTATTGTTTCTTGATGGTTGTACCTTGAATATATAAACTCCAAACACATAAACAACATAAAATATGATATGAGGCAGTAATAAAAGATATGAAACAAGATGAAAATTTCTTGCAAACAAGACTCCTTTAATGAAGAAATGATGCATTTAAATTCTATTCTTCACTTTACTTAAGCACTCAAATGAGCCATTATTTATTTGTGATTTTTACTTCATTGCACTTGTTGGTGTTTTTTCCCACATAGGATTTGCAATTCTCTAAGAGGTAGCCAACCTCTATATTAAAGAACCACAAAGGCTAGTGGCCAACTAATGAGATCCAGTCAAAGACTGACATCCCCTACACTTTTGGCTCTATGAGACCAAGGTGGGTAAACCTAAATGTGTTCATAAGAATGTTCTAAGATTGGTAAGAACACTTCTTCTTACAGATTACAATCCCTACACATGCAATTAGATAGTAATTATTCTCAGTTTTGTCAAGCTAAAGAATAATAATAGGTATGTTAGAGCAACGGGACTGAAAACTTCAATATAAGATTTGCCTCTCGTAGAGAGATAGGGTTTAACATTTTTTTGTGTTCAACTCTTAGACCACCATGTTTAGAATTACAATCCTGTAGTAATCTTGAAGAAAATAGCTAGTGTCTCATCCATTGGGTAGGATTCATACAAAGCATAATCCTGATATTGTTGGCATATCACCATAATGCTTTACATCATGCTAATTTTAATTTGTAAAACAACACTCCTTAGCAATCCTGAATGTATAATCATATATCTGTAACTCATTTTCAAGCAATTTTATTAACTCATTGGGCTAAAGAGAAGAAATGGAGAACACATTCAAATATACCATTGAAAGTGAATGACAATATCATTGATAGGCTCATTCACAACTTATGACATACAATTAGGAGATAAATTATTTCAAAATGATTACCATTTTCTGCTTGAATATCCATAATTACATTGGCAAGTCTTGCTTGCTTCATAGACAATTGACCAAAAAAAAGACATTAACTAAAAACCTTTTGAGAACTACAATAAAAATAACTAATGATACATATATTCTGAACTTTTAGGATCCAAAATCTGACCACAAAAATGAGCCATGAAATCTCCTTTATAAGATAGGAGAGCAACAAAGCATTAGGCTACATTGTTAATATCAAAATTGAATTTCATTTAGAATGAAATTCAAATTCACATTCCTCATCATTGGATAACAGAGTACATGATTTGAGGAATCAAAAAAAGGTTATATAGTAACCATTCAGAGAAAAAGCATGTCAGGCACATGCACATCCACATCAACAAGATGAAACACCAAGAAAATCACTGCCCAACAGACCCAACACCAACAACCACTAAGAAGACACACGACCCCGGTACAAGTGACTGCTCCAAGTTCTCGCTTTAGTTAAAAGTGGAACCACCTTCTTTCCTCTAGCCATGTCAGCGTAACACCCAAAAACCTAGCATGGTACCACTACAATTATTGGTTCGACTACAAGGGCCTCCTCATTCACTCCCATGAGCTCAATCAAGGAAGCTAGGTAAGACCGGTAATCCGAGTCAGTTTCAAACCCATTACCATCAGAATATGATGAAATTAAGATAGGGGATGTGCAACGCTCTAGTCTTTTTCCAGCGGTCTTAGTAACAACTTTGGGTGTTCTTGGAGCAGGTTTCTCCTTTTCAACTAGCAACTTCCTGGCTCCTACTCTGGCACTCCTGCGCCCTATATATTTATCCATAGCTTCACAGGATACAGGAGAATAACCACCACTTGCAAACAAAATAACTCAAAAATGCAATGATAATACTGGGTCACCAAGCAAGCATTTATAGAGTGAATTAGTGCGATGGATATTGATTACTTGAATGCAAAACAAGCATTTGAGCCATAAGTAGCTGACGTAGCCACCATAATTGCTTTTATCAAAAGGGCATTGTTTGCACGCTAGAGGAAATTAGGAGAGGATCCTCTGAAAAGCATGAGCCATTAATAAAATAAGTTTTAGAGTATGAAAGCTCGTCACACAGATGATCTATAATTTCTCTAAAACTGCACCATTGATGTAGAACGGACCCGGAAAGTTAGATGAATCAGGTTGAGTCAAACAAGCACTAAAAATCCATATCAGACACTTGAAAGACCACAACCTATCATTACCCAGGAAGATAGGAGATCACAACTAGATAGTGGGTCCCACTTAGCCCTGTCACTTCAAGCAACAGGCCACGTTTCGCCCATTCATAGACCTTGTGGTACTCTAGAGAAATTTACCCTGCTCATGTGAGGTTTGTGAGGGACAATTATTATTAACCCTATTATTAAAACCCTTCGCTAGTGAAAAGATGGCAACTTGTCATCGTTGGTGCCTCAAAAAAAAGAAAAACCACCCCAACCTTCCATATATGCTAGATGGCGGTATCTCGTAGACCTTGCACTACTTTGTGACATCAGCAGGAAAACCTGCAAGGTTTGCGGGAAATGGTCCAGATCAAAACCCGTGATCGAATGGTTAGCCAAACAACATATACAGACATGTAGAATATTCAAGTGGGACCGGCCGACACAACCCTTGGTGGTATAAATGCTTGAGCCTAGGTAGTAAAAGAGACCGACAAGCCAGGTGAAAAGGGGTCTGTAAGAGCACGAAGGAAAGGGCTCAGCTGGATCACTTAAGTGAATGGCTACCTTTGGTAGCAATTCATCGTCGAACCATAACATGAGGGTTTCAAAATTTGATAATTCATATCACCATAGGTAACTTTAAACCCTAAAACCCTAGCCTTCCCCACTTTGAAATTGAAAATTCCCATCAGTGGCTCTGACTAGGGATGTATGCCCCCTGTGGGCATAGAAAGAATCCAGAATCTCTAGTTTCATAGACCAGATTTCTGAATTACACAAGTGCCTTGACAGATACTTCACCATGCTTTGTCAATTGGACTTGTGCATACAAATTTGATGGCCCCAGGCCACCCGCCAAGAGAAATCAAAATTTCCCCCTATCAAACACAAGCTTCTCTATCACCTGGAGTAAAAAAGGTCTATAGAATTTATACTTTGATGCTTCAAAAATAATAGGATAATCAATATGCCTGGAAGTATCATAATATTTATTTATACTCCCCTGCACCAATTCAGTCAATGTCTTGTTTGAAAATTTTAAAAGCAAAATATGACCATGATAATATTTCACCTTACTCTACCCCTGATCATAACTCATAGAATGTTGGCCTAATTTAGCTGAGAAGTGGAAACATTCATAATTATCCAATCTGTAGCATTACACATTCTGGCATCATCATTAATTTGCACATTAAACTAAAAAATTTCATATAAAACTGTGTGCATATTATCCATACTTCTATTGCTCAACATAGATGATATACCACTCAGGGAATCCCCACCCTAGACTTTCCCACTTAAGTTTGGTTGCCAGCACTTGAAATCCTTCAATTTGGAATATACCCTAGCATTACAAATGTCTGTAGTACTAGTTATATCATTCTCCAAGGAGTATGTAAACACATTCATTCCAGGCCCCTCAATATACACCTCCTCCTATATTTCTTCATTTATTCTCAAATGAAAACCCTCAAAGATAGAGACAAATACATCAATTTCAGACTAGTCAAAAGAGAAAGATAAATATGCACTCGCCTCCTTGTACTCAACATTACCTGCTATATGTGTTAATTTATAAGTGAAAATTTTGGCACAAGCTGAAAAATTTTCACCGCAAAATATCAATGTCAGAGGGTAACAACATATCTATCTCAACTTCACATAAGCATTCAAGAAAAACAATAGTAGTAATATTTTCATCAATATGTTGGTTGTCTTCAGTACTTTTCTTTTGATCACATATTTCATTGTCCTCAAATTCCTTAATATTTATACAATAGGCTTGTTCCATTGCTAGTATACCTGGAGTATACTCTAGATGTTTACCATTTGAAAATTGTTCCTTCTCTTGGAGACAAGTAAGAACATGAGGTTCTACATTTCCATACAACTCCGATAAAAAGAAAAGCTTAGTTCCATCCTCAATACTACAATCACTACCTTTGGAATCACAATCATTGGCCTATATCAAAATCTCAGTGATATGAGCATTACAATCAGGATTAGGAAAAACAATGCATGTCTCACACAATCCTACCTCATATTTCCCCTCAAATTCCTCAACAATTATCCAACTTTCTTCAAAAGGGAAAGCATTTTCTTCATTTTGTGTAGGTACATTCTTGGCTGATTGTGCAATCTTTATCCACTTAATGACTTAGGCCAAATTAGCAGGTTTTAATTCTTCTGGCAAAGCACTTAACCCCGGTTCATAAATTTCACAAAATAAATTAATGCATTCATAATCATCAGGTCTATGAATTCTACTAATTTGTATTAAAGCACTTAAAAATCTCAACAAAAACTCATATGGCGATTCTTTCTCTTGTCTCTTCATTTCATACAATTATTGTACAAGAGAAGTTTGATCAGCATCATTCAAACTAAACTGGCTTTCAACTTGGAACTCATTATCATCACACTGCAATGGTGAAGATATGACAGTTTTCACAACACCCTTATCATAATCAATACCTTGAGCAACCAACTCTGACATTTTACTAGTACTAGTTAGGCTAGGGTAATTAATACTTGCAGCCAGATACCCCTTCATCATTGAGTATTTCATATTGTTTTCAATTTCCATAGCCCTTTGATATGCTTGGTGCAAACTTGTAGGTTCTTTATCTCTTAGTAATTAACCCATCCTTTTGTTAAAAGCATGAAGATATACAACTAAGCATTCAACCTCACTCGGTCGTATTTCTTTAGGGATTTCCCTTAAAGCTCATGAAAATATGAGATTAAAATATGGGATTAGCTCCTCTTCTTTTATGTGAATTCCCATAAAACCTTTTCTTAATAGGTTGGGATTGACTCGTTCACCAATTGTTCCATAAAAACTATGACCAACTGATTCCGTGAGTTAACAGAATAGGCAGGTAGATAGGAAAACCAATCCCTGGCATCACCCTTCAAAGATTGCACAAAAAGTTTCATGACAACATCCTCATGACTAATTTCATAATCCCCCTTTACATCTACAAAATACTGTAAATGCTTAGAGGTTGATTCTTCACTTTGCCTTGTATATTTAGGCAAATACTCCCTTATCTTCTTAGGAATTGGATTAGGGTAACCACTGATATTACTGATAATAAAAGGAATATACCTTTGAACTACAAAACACCCCAAAGAGATCAAAGCAACTTGTTCTCTTTTTATATTTATGTATGTCTTTACATATGATAAATCACTTATACCCATTTAAAATTTCATCAACAGTATTTACTTATCAGACATATCATCTACCATCTCAACCATGATTCCATTAGGGACTGAAAATTGTATTCCTTGCTTGCAGAGATATGATACAACATAAACATTATTTCATAAGGACATTTATATATTGCATCATTAGAAGTATGGAAAAACTAATCATTATTCATTTCTTGATGCTAGACATCTAGTGTGGAACCATCTACATCCTTAATTACAAACACCCATTACAATTAGAAATAGTGAACTGTTTAGTTTTGATGAAATACCTGGTAAATTTTGGTAGCATGTATTAAATTCTTCTCCCTAATTGTAAATATGATAGATATGGGATTTTTCCTTCATTCATCAACTAGTTCTTTAGATAGAGTTGCCACCTCTTCAACAGAGCACTGTATTAAAAGAAATATGAAATTCCTTTTCAAATCTTTTTAGATTCTGGGTTTTTACCTACAACAGAGTCACACCACGCCACTAGCAATCTCTTTCAAAGCCACAATCCATTACCATCCAAATTTACCATCCAACTTTACTCAACAAATAATTCTAGATAGCAATCTTCAACCCCTGTGGTTTCTCTATTCTCTTTTTATTTTAAATTTCTCAAAAGTTCTCCCCAATAAAACCATCATTCAACTAATGAATCTAGAACTCCTGAATCCTTTGCCAATAGGAAACCATAAATCATAGGTTTGTCAGGTTCATTTCAACAACCTATTCCTTCTAAGGTTGAAAACATTCACTATGTAAATTTAGAATAGCAAATCTTTGATATGACTTTATAACCATCTGCAACTAGTGAGTCAGAACTCCCCAGTGGAGTCGCCATTCTATTGGTATTTTTTCCCACATAGGATTTGCAATTCTCTAAGAGGTAGCCAACCTCTATATTAAAGAACCACAAAGGCTAGTGGCCAACTAATGAGATCCAGTCAAAGACTGACATCCCCTATACTTTTGGCTCTGTGAGACCAAGGTGGGTAAACCTAAATGTGTTCATAAGAATGTTCTAAGATTGGTAAGAACACTTCTTCTTATAGATTACAATCCCTACACATGCAATTAGATAGTAATTATTCTCAGTTTTATCAAGCTAAAGAATAATAATAGGTATGTTAGAGCAACGGGACTGAAAAATTCAATATAAGATTTGCCTCTCGTAGAGAGATAGGGTTTAACATTTTTGTGTGTTCAACTCTTAGACCACCATGTTTAGAATTACAATCCTGTAGTAATCTTGAAGAAAATAGCTAGTGTCTCATCCATTGGGTAGGATTCATACAAAGCGTAATCCCAATATTGTTGGCATATCACCATAATGCTTTACATCATGCTAATTTTAATTTGTAAAACAACACTCCTTAGCAATCCTGAATGTATAATCATAAATCTGTAACTCATTTTCAAGCAATTTTATTAACTCATTGAGCTAAAGCGAGGAAATGGAGAACACATTCAAATATACCATTGAAAATGAATGAAGATATCATTGATAGGCTCATTCATAACTTATGACATACAATTAGGAGATAAATTGTTTCAAAATGATTACGATTTGTTGCTTGAATATCCATAATTACATTGGCAAGGCTTGCTTGCTTCATAGACAACTGACCAAAAAAAAGACATTAACTAAAAACCTTTTGAGAAATATAGTAAAAAGAACTAACTGTACATATATTCTGAACTTTTAGGATCCAAAATCTGACCACAACAATGGGCCGTGAAATCTCCTTTATAAGAAAGGAGAGCAACAAAGCATTAGGCTACATTGTTAATTTCAAAATTGAATTTCATTTAGAATGAAATTCGAATTCACATTCCTCATCATTGGATAACACAGTACATGATTCGAGGAATCAAAAAATGGTTATGTAGTAACCAGTTAGAGAAAAAGCGTGCTAGGCACAAGCACGTCCACATCAACAAGATGAAATGCTAAGAAAATCACTACCCAATAGACACACGACCCCGATGCAAGCAGAACCACTTTCTTTCCTCCAGCCACATTAGCGCAACACCCAACAACCTGGCACAGTGCCACTGCAGTTATTGGTTCGATGGCAAGGGCCTCCTCATTCACTCCCATTAGCTCAGTCAAGGCAGCTAGGTAACACTAGTAATCCGAGTCAGTTTCAGACCCGTTACCATCATAATCTGATAAAATCAGAATAGGGGATGTGCAACACTCTGGCCTTTTGCCAACACTCTTAGTAACAACTTTGGGTGTTCTAGGAACGGGTTGCTCCTTTTCAACTAGCAACTTCCTGGCTCCTACTCTAGCACTCCTGTGCTGTATAGATTTATCCATAGCTTCACAAGATACATGATAATAACAACCACCTACAAACAAAACAACTCAAAAATTCAATGATAATACTGGGTCACCAAGCAAGCATTTATAGAGTGAATTAGTGCAAGGGATATTGATTGCTTGAATGAAAAACAAGCATTTGAGCCATAAGTGGCTAACATAGCCACCATAATTGCTTTTATCATAAGGGAATCATTCGCATGCTAGAGAAAATCAGGAGAGGATCCTTTGAAAAGCTTGAGCCATCAATAAAACAAGTTTCAGAGTATGAAAGCTCGTCACACAGATGATCTGTAATTTCTTTGAAACTGCATCATTGATGTAGAACATACCTGGCAAGTCAGATGACTCAATTTGAGTCAAACAAGTGCTAAAAATCCACATCAATGCTTTGAAAGACCACAACCTATCATTACCCAAGAAGATAAGAGGTTGTAATCAAACAGTGGGTCCCACTTAGCCCTGTCACTTCAAGAAACAATGCCACGTGTTTCCCATTCACAGACCTCATGGTACTCTAGAGACATTTACCATGCTCGTGTGAGGTTTGCGAGGGACAATTATTATTAACCCCATAATTAAAACCCTCCGTCGGTGAAAAGACAACCACTTGTCATCACTAGCTCCTCGAAAAAAAAAACCCCAACCTTCTATATATGCCAGATGGCGGCATCTCGCAGACCTCGCACTACTTTGTGACATCAATAGGAAAACCTACGAGGTTTGAGAGAAATGGTCCAGATCAAAACCTGTGATCAGACGGTTAGTCAAACAACATATACGGACATGTAGAATATTCAGGTGGGACCAAATGGTACAACCCTCGATGGTATAAATGCTTGAGCCTAGGTAGTAAAAGAGACCAAAAAGCTAGGTGAAAAGGGGCCGGTAAGAGCACAAAGGAAAGGGCTCAACCGGATCACTTAAGTGACCAGTTACCTTCGATAGCAAGTCACTATCGAAACATAACATGAGGGTTTCAAAATTTGATAATTCATATCACCATGGGTAACTTTAAACCCTGAAACCCTAGCATTCCCCCCTTTGAAATTGAAAATTCCCATCAGTGGCTCCGAATGGGGATGTATGCCACCTATGGGCATAGCAAGAATCCAGAATCTATGGTTTCGTAGACTAGATTACTGAATTACACAAGTTCCTTGATAGATACTTCACCATGCTTTGTCAATTGGACTTGTGCATACAAATTTGATGGCCCCAGGCCACCTGCCAAGAGAAATCAAAATTTGCCCCTGTCAAAAAAAAAGTTCTCTTTCACCTGGAGTAAAAATGGTCTACGGCATTTACACTTTGATGCTTCAAAAATAATAGGATAATCAATATGCTTGAAAGTATCATAATATTTATTTATACTCCCCTGCACCAATTTAGTCAATGTCCTATTCCAAAATTTTAAAAGCAACATATGACCATGATAATCTTTCACCTTACTCTGCCCTTGATCATAACTCATAGAATGCTAGCCTAATTTAGCTGAGAAGTGGAAACATTCATAACTTATCTGATCTGCAGCATTACACATTCTGGCACCATCATTAATTTGCACATTAAACTGAAAATTTTCATATAAAATTGTTTGCATATTATCCATACTTTTATTGCTCAACACAGATGATACACCACTTGCGGAATCCCCACCCTGGACTTTCTCACTTAAGTTTGGTTTCCAGTACTTGAAATCTGTCAATTTGGAATATACCCTAGCATTACAAATGTCTGTAGTAATAGTTGTATCATTCTCCAAGTAGTATGTAAACACATTCATTCCAGACCCCTCAATATACACCTCCTCCTGTATTTCTTCATTTATTCTCAAATGAAAACCCTTAAAGACAGAGTCAGATACATCAATTTCATACTGGTCAAAAGAGAAAGAGCAATATGCACTGGCCTCCTTGTACTCAACATTACCTGCTATATGTGTTAATTTATAAGTGAAAATTTTGGCACAAGCTGAAAAAATTTCACTAGCAATATCTATGTCAGAGGGTAACAACATATCCATCTCAACTTCACATAAGCAATCAGGAAAAACAATAGTACTAATATTTTCATCAATATGTTGGTTGTCTTCAGTACTATTCTTTTGATCACATACTTCATTGTCCTCAAATTCCTCAATATTTATACAATAGGCTTGTTCCATTGCCAGTATACCTGGAGTATACTCTAGATGTTTACCATTTGAAAATTGTTCCTTCTCTTGGAGACAAGTAAGAACATGAGGTTCTACATTTCCATACAACTCCGATAAAAAGAAAAGCTTAGTTCCATCCTCAGTATTGCAATCACTACCTCTGAAATCACAATCACTGGCCTGTAACAAAATCTCATTGATATGAGCATTACAATCAAGATTAGGAAAAACAATGGGTGTCTCAGACAATCCTACCTCATTTTTCCCCTCAAATTCCTCTGCAGTTATCCAAATTTCTTCAAAAGGGAAGCATTGTCTTCATTTTGTGTAGGTACATTCTTGGTTGATTTTGCAATCTCTATCCACTTAATGACTTGGGCCAAATTAGCAGGTTATAATTCTTCTGGAAAAGCACTTAACCCCGGTTCATAAAGTTCACAAAATAAATCAATGCATTCATAATCATTAGGTCTATGACTTCTAGGAATTTGTATTGAAGCACTTAAAAATCTCAACAAAAACTCATATGGCGATTCTTTCTCTTGTCTCTTCATTTTATACAATTCTTGTACAAGAGAAGTTTGATCAGCATCATTCAAACTAAATTGGCTTTCAACTTGGAACTCATTGTCATCACACTGCAATGGTGAAGATATGATAGTTTTCACAACACCCTTATCATAATCAATACCTTGAGCAACCAACTCTGACATTTTACTAGTACTAGTTAGGCTAGGGTAATCAATACTTGCAGCCATATACCCCTTCATCATTGAGTATTTCATATTGTTTTCAATTTCCATAGCCATTTGATATGCTTGGTGCAAACTTGTAGGTTCTTCATCTCTTAGTAAGTAACCCATCCTTTTTTTAAAAGCACCAAGATATACAACTAAGCATTCATCCTCACTCAACCATATTTCTTTAGGGATTTCCCTTAAAGCTCATGACAACCTGAGATTAAAATATGGGATTAGCTCCTCTTCTTTTATGTGAATTCCCATAAAACCTTTTCTTAATAGGTTGGGATTGACTCGTTCACCGAAGTGTTCCATAAAAACTATGACCAACTGATTCCATGAGTTAAAAGAATAGGTAGGTAGATAGGAAAACCAATCCCTGGCATCACCCTTCAAGGATTGCACAAAAAGTTTCATGACAACATCCTCATGAATGATTTCATAATCCCCCATTACATCTACAAAATACTGTAAATGCTTAGAGGCTGATTCTGCACTTTGCCCTGTATATTTAGGCAAATACTCCCTTATCTTCTTAGGAATTGGATTAGGGTAACCACTGATATTATTGATAATAAAAGGCATATACCTTTGAGTTACAAAACACCCCGAAGACATCAATGCAAATTGTTCTCTTTGCATATTTTTTCCTATCTTTACATAGGGAAATCACTTATACCCATTTAAAATTTCATCAACAGTATTTACTTATTAGACATATCATCTACCATCTCAGCCATGATCCCATTAGTGACTGAAAATTGTATTCCTTGCTTGCAGAGATATGATGCATCATAAACATTATTTCATAAGGCCTTTTATATATTTCATCATTACAAGTATGGAAAAACTAATCATTTTTCCTTTCTTGATGCTAGACATTTAGTGTGGAACCATCTACATCCTTAATTACAAACACCCATTACAATTAGAAATAGTGAATTGTTTAGTTTTGATGAAATACCTAGTAAATTTTGGCAGCATGTATTGAATTCTTCTCCTTGACTATAAATATCACAGATCTAGGATTTTTCCTTCATTAATCAACTTGTTCTTCAAACAGAGTCACCACCTCTTCAACAGAGGACTGTATTAAAAGAAATATGAAATTCCTTTTCAAATCTTGTAAGATTTTTGGTTTTTACCTACAACAGAGTCACACCACACCACTACCAATCTCTTTCAAAGCCACAATCCATTACCATCCAAATTTACCATCCAACTTTACTCAACAAATAATTCTAGATAGCAATCTTCAACCCTTGTGGTTTCTCTATTCTCTTTTTCTTTTAAATTTCTCAGAAGTTCTCCCCAATAAAACCATTATTCAACTAATGACTCCAGAACACTTGAATCCTTTTCCAACAGGATACCACAAATCATAGGATTGTCGGGTTCATTTCAACAACCTCTTCCTTCTAAGGTTGAAAACATTCACTATGTAAATTTAGAACAACAAATCTTTGATATGACTTTATACCCATCTGTAACTAGTGAATTAGAACTCCCCAATGGAGTCACCATTCTGTTGCTATTTTTTCCCACATAGCATTTGCAATTCTCTAAGAGGTAGCCAACCTCTATATTAAAGAACCACAAAGGCTAGTGGCCAACTAATGAGATCTAGTCAAAGACTGACATCCCCTACACTTTTGGCTCTGTGAGACCAAGGTGGGTAAACCTAAATGTGTTCATAAGAATGTTCTAAGACTGGTAAGAACACTTCTTCTTATAGATTACAATCCCTACACATGCAATGAGATAGTAATTATTCTCAGTATTGGCAAGCTAAGAATAATAAGAGGTATCTTAGAGCAATGGGATTGAAAACTTCAATATAAGATTTGCCTCTCGTAGAGAGATAGGGTTTAACATTTTGTTGTGTTCAGCTCTTAAACCACCATGTTTATAATTATAGTCCTATAATAATCTTGAAGAAAATAGCCATTGTCTCATCCATTAGGCAGGATTCATACAAAGCGTAATCCCGATATTGTTGGCATATCACCATAATGCTTTACATCATGCTAATTTTAATTTGTAAAACAACACTCAGCAATCCTGAATGTATAATCATAAATCTATAACTCATTTTCAAGCAATTTTATTAACTCATTGAGCTAAAGCGAGGAGATGGAGAACACATTCAAATATACCATTGAAAGTGAATGAAGATATCATTGATAGGCTCATTCACAACTTAAGACATACAATTAGGAGATAAATTGTCTCAAAATGATTACCATTTGTTGCTTGACTATCCATAATTACATTGGCAAGGCTTGCTTGCTTCATAGGAAACTAACCAAAAAAAAGACATTAACTAAAAACCTTTTGAGAACTATAGTAAAAAGAACTAACTATACATATATTCTGAACTTTCAGGATCCAAAATCCGACCACAACAATGAGCTGTGAAATCTCCTTTATAAGAAAGGAGAGCAACAAAGGATTAGGCTACATTGTTAATTTCAAAATTGAATTTTGTTTAGAATGAAAGTCGAATTCACATTCCTCATCATTGGATAACATGTGCATGATCGAGGAATCAAAAAATGGTTATACAGTAACCAGCCAGAGAAAAAGCATGATATTCATGCGCACATCTACATTAACAAGATGAAACACCAAGAAAATCATCGCCCAATAGACCCAACACCAGCAACCACTATGTAGACACACGGCCTTGGTACAAGCAACCACTCCAAGTTCTCACTTTAGTTAAAAGTGGAACCACCTTATTTCCTCCAGCCACATCAGCACAACACCTAGCAACCTAGCACGGTGCCACTATAGTTATTGGTTTGACTGCAAGGGCCTCCTCGTTCACTCCCATGAGCTCAGTCAATGTAGCCAGGTAACACTGGTAATCTGAGTTAGTTTTAGACCCGTTACAATCAGAATCTGATGAAATCATAACAGGGGATGTGCAATGCTCTAGGCTTTTTCAAGCACTCTTAATAATGACTTCGAGTGTTCTAGGAGCAGGTTGCTCCTTTTCAACTAGCGACTTCCTGGCTCCTACTTTGGCACTCCTGTGCCTTATATATTTATCCATAGCTTCACAGGATAAAGGAGAATAACCACCACCTGCAAACAAAACAACTCAAAAATGAAATGATAATACTAGGTCACCAAGCAAGCATTTATAGAGTGAATTAGTGTGAAGGATATTGATTGCTTGAATGCAAAAGAAGCATTTGATCCATAAGTGGTTGATGTAGCCATCATAATTCATTTTATTAGAAGGGCATCATTCAGACACTAGAGAAAATCAGGAGAGGATCCTCTGAAAAGCTCAAACCATTAATAAAATAAGTTTCAGAGTATGAAAGCTCGTCACACAAATAATCTGTAATTTCTCTTAAACTGCATTGTTGATGTAGAATAGACCTGGCAAGTTGGACGACTCAGGTTGAGTCAAACAAGTGCTGAAAACCCACACCAATGCCTCAAAAGACCACATCCTATCATTACCCAGGAAGATAGGAGGTCGCAACTGGATAGTGGGTCCCACTTAGCTCTATCATTTGAAGAAATAGGCCACATGTCGCCTGTTCGCAGACCTCACAGTACTCTAGAGACATTTACCATGCTCGTGTGAGGTCTGTGAGGGACAATTATTATTAACCCCGTAATTAAAACCCTCCGTTGGCGAAAAGACATCCTCTTGTCATCGTTGGCGCCTCGAAAAAAAAAACCCCAACCTTCTGTATATGCTAGATGGCGGCATCTCACAGACCTCACACTACTTTGTGACATTAGTAGGAAAACCTCTGAGGTTTGCAAGAAATGGTCTAGATCAAAACCCATGATCGAATGGTTAGCCAAACAACATATACGGACATGTAGAATATTCAGGTGGGACCAGCCGGTACAACCCTCGGCGGTATAAATTCTTGAGCCTAGGTAGTAAAAGAGACCGACAAGCCAAGTGAAAAGGGTCTGGTAAGAGCACGAAGGAAAGGGCTCAATCGAATCACTTAAGTGACCGTTACCTTCGGTAGAAAGTCACCATCGAAACATAACATGAGGGTTTCAAAATTTGATAATTCATATCACAATGGGTAACTTTAAACCCTGAAACCCTAGCCTTCCTCCCTTTGAAATTGAAAAGTCCCATCAGCACTCTTGGATTGACTGTCATAAATGATCAATCCCTTTGAATCCTAAAGCCATTTTGTGGATCACTCCTCTAGCTGAATGTTTTTTTTACTTGAGCAATATTATTGTGCATTCCTATCTCATTCCCATTTTGAAACTTAGGGGCAGCATGTTGGGCTCAACCCTTGTGGGAGCCCATTTTTGCACCACATGCTATGATGTCTTTAGAAATGAATCAGCTACATGATTTCACCTATGTTTGCATAGCGAAAAAATATGTTAGATAAAAAATAGTGAAGCTCAATGATCTTGTGATGTTTTATTTTTAGGATCTCTTGCATAGTTGATATTTTCTCAACCGACTTAAAGCATCATAGGAATATGTTATATTTTTGTCGATAGGGAGCATAATGAGATTCGTATCTAGAGCTCTAACAAAATCTCTTATCATGATGCAAGTTTTGTTGGAAACACAAGGGAAGACAACTGAGAGGGGGGGTGAATGAGTTTTCACAGAAATTATACTTATTAAACTTATTCTTAGATCTGATAAATAAATATGAAAGAATAAACCATCACCACATCAAAAAAACACATAACACCAAGATTTTTGCATGGAAACCTTGATAGGGGAAAAACCATGGTGGAGGTTAGTCCACAAGTTTATACTCAGTTAAAACTATTATAAATGGGGAATGCACATGCATTCAGGCACACTACCTAGAGCTCACTGCTTGAGTACAAAAAGGCTTACTGCCCAAGGGAAGACTCACTATCTTATAGTCACATTCATATTTCATTCAAAGATTTTGAACTGAGAAAATAGCATCTTCTAATGCCTAATTACAGTTCTGATTAAGCACATAAACACTTTCTTCTTCTCACACTTCTTCACACTTTACTTCTGCCTTTGAAAGATTAGAACATTATTCGCATGTAGCACACACACATCTTGCTCACCATTTCTTTCAAATGGTATAAACAACTGATCATATATATCCACAACTAAGGATAACATCAAGTACATGTCATCCCAACAAAATATGAAATGTACAAATTGTCAGCCCAAATTAATAAAAAATTTATCAATGTGAACCAAACAATGTTGACCAAAACATAGTAATGAGCCAAAAAAACACGTCTCAAATATGAAACACCTTAAACAATTATGCCTCGAAGATCCACAACATGCTACAATCACTCTGTCGGCCATAATCATGAAAAACATGAGCTCACAGAAGAAAATCACCAATCAAAAGCACAACAATCAATGTGAACCAATAAGAAAGATAGAGCATGATCGAGAAACATCCACAAGCATCATGAATCACCACAGAAGCATCCACAACAACTCAAATTACTAGAATCATATCATCTTCTTTCAGGAACACCAACTAAAGCAACAGAACAACTGTCATAACATAGATACTCATAAGTTAATCAAATCTTCATGTGAACCTCTAAAAATTCATGTGGATAAAATAGATATACTTGTCAACAAACCCTTTAATCTGCAACTTCTTATCATCAATATACTGAGCTAGCCATCATACTGAACTTCACTAAATCACCGACAACCTACAACTTATTTTATTAAAATTTTCTCAATATCCTTGACATATACAACCTTAAAGAAATTAATGCCAATAGTGTTGACATCAATGAAAACCACATATCAGCAATATCCAATAGGTTCATTTGAAGATCAGGAGTGAGGAGGAACATGTGACCATGAAGATCAACACCAAACTTCAACAAGAAATGATGGATATGTTTTATCTTATATGCTCTTTTCATTACTTACATCTTTAGATGTATAGCATATCTTCCATGTTGCATTGGTTCAGCTACTCCCATGGCTTGTGTGGGACATTTGATTACTCTTTTCTTTCCAATGAATAGAAAAGCAACACTTATGCAGTCTTGTGTATATTTCTTTTGCAAAATGAATGAAAAATTGTAAATAAATGAAATATTGCAAAATGAATGAAACATTTTATAATTCATGTAATCTCCTTTATGTTGCAAAGCATTGATTGAAAACTGAATTATTTCCTTTAGCATCCTTTTTTTGTAACACATTGCACAATGAAACTGAATTCTTTCTCTTAAACTTTAATATGCAATGGTTAAGCATGGAAAAAATATGTTAGAATATTTTCACCTTAAAATGAAAATGAACTACTTTAGCTCTACCAAATTGAGTCGTAGGTGAAAATTTAGTAACAATTTATTCATAGAAAATGTGAAATAGAAACAACAATTGAAGGGAGAAGGTCCTTCCCAAAGCACAAAATTAATAGTATTCCAACCCCTTACCATCCAGACTGATATAGGTGCAATCATTATTGAACAAGTTAATGTGCTAAAACAAGAAAATTAAGAAGGTGAAAAAGAGTAATGAAGAAGAAAAGGAAAGAGCAAACAGAGAAACCCTCAGGGTATTGGAATAAATCTTGGAGCATAGGGTTAAAATAACTATGGAAAAATTGGAAAATGTGTATGAATTTTTTGTCTCCTTGTTACAAGTAGTTGATCAGATAAAGGATGATGTACCTATATTGGACCCCCTATTCAAGAAATGGCAACCTGTACATCACACCTTAACGAATTTGTGCAAAATTTTACAAAGGAGTGTTGAGGCCCCTGCAACTTTAAAGCCTATTGAGAAAATGGTCTAAATGGTCACATATGAATTTTAATACATGTCTGCAGAAGACCAAAAGATCAAGGCAAGAATGGATTCATTTCACATGCTAAAGCAGTGGTTCATGCCTAAGATACTAAGGGATGATGATCAACTAAAAGGCTCCAAGGATTGGATAGATGAGTTTAAAAAAATTGTTCCCAAGTGCCTCACTAATATATAGAAGGATGGTGACATAAATATTCACCACCTCAATTTAACCTTGGATGGAATAATTGCACTGGATGCTAGGTACTCAAAATTCATCATAGATACCAAAGGGTTATAGGAAAATGGATGGAAGAGTCAATTGGACAACAAAAAAAATCTAGGAGTACAAATAGCCTCATGATTACATGGTGTACCAATGGGAGTAGACATAACTAGCTCCCTCAGAATAATAGGCCTTGCAGTGAAGTACCAAGCCTTGCAGATACTATCATGGAGAGAGGACCTTTCTAGATCTAAATGATCATGGGTACCTTATGATGAGTAACAAACTTATGTATCTTGCGAGTGTTGTGGACTTCAACATCTGCTAAATTATCTTCACTTCTCATCTTTCATTTCTTTTAAAGTTTTATGTAATCCTATGTAAACAATGATAATTAAGACTTTTTGATTTATGCTAAAAGTGGATAACTAACAAGACACTTTTTGACATGTTAGTTAGGACAAAAAATTTAAACATATAAAATATTTTTGAAGATCAATAGAATGAAGTTATAATTGGTGCCCAAATTCTAGTTTCAATTGTTTGTTGAAGTGAATTAATGAATGCTATCTTGTTGTCCCTATTTTGATATTTCCTTGTTATTTAAATCAATATATCAAGGGTATATTTGGTTTATCAAAACACATTTGTTGTCAAACAATTCATTTTGTACTACATTTTGGTGTCAAATCTTTGATAATTATGGTTAGTTTCATCACATTCAAATTTTGAATTCTGGGAAATTATATACAGTAAATAGATTGATGGTTGTTTGGATAGTGAAATTAGCTCTCTTAGAAATTAACTAAAATATCTTATCTTGAAATATCTAGAAGGATTATTTTAATGAAAGAGGATTTTATGGTTATTTTTCTAGCAATGATTTTATAGTGGCTAGCTTGCTATTTTTATTAAGATAAAAGTCATGATCAAAGTCAAACACATACGAAGAATATGGTACTCTAATTCAAACCCTCAACTTCACTTAGTTTAGTCTACTTACATGGGAATATTCAAGAAGTTGCTAAATAATTAATGTATATCATTTGTTGTTTGTGAAGAAGAATCCTGTGAGATCCAATATGGAAGTGGGTCAATATTTGGTTTCTTTTTTGCTAATACTGAATGAGTTTAGGGTGTTGTAGAAACCAAGACGTTATACTTTAGAACATCAAATTTTATTGTTATGGAAATTGATACAAATACTCCTACCATTCTTGATCCTTTGATTTCATTGGCCAAACATAAGGTATTGATTTTTTCTGTCTCCTTGTACCATTTTGAATTTCAACATTATTGCAACCTTTTAAGATGTTAAATGGGCATTGCAATTTTTTAGGTTAACTCCATGTGCCATGCAATACTTGAATCATTCCTCAACTTGTGAGAGTATTTCTTTCATTCACCTCTTATATGTTTCAATCATTCACTAGAAATATTTACATCATGTAGATGCTGCAAAGGTGGATTGAAGGGATCGAAACCAATAAAATGAACATAGTTTGATTCTTATTGTATAGGGAAGTAATCGCATGGGTAAAATGGTGGGATTGAAACTAATGAAACGATGTTTGACATAGTAAAAAACCCTTTGAGCTACAAATTTTTCCCACGATCAAATCCCTTGACTTGCTACCCCTTTTTCTAATTTTGATGAATTGTAAGAGAATAAACCTAATTAACTTACATAGGAACATAAAATTTTTGGAATTATATAGATGATGAGTTTCGAACCATTTGGTGATGCTTCTATGTATTTTTTCAAGTAATTGTTTTCTTGCAATTTTAATGGATGCCTTAAGTTTTGTTATTAATCATTAGTTTTAAAATTACCTCTGCAGAAAGTACCTTGTGTGTCTGTGCCTTCAAAATTTGAATGGGGAAGATGATGTCACAGTTGGGAAACTTGTTGTGAATCATCAGGTTAGTAATTTTTGGATGTTAAGGCTTCCCAATTGGATATCAAAAATATTTTCTCATCAACTTAATTTGGAATTTATGTATAAATGGAGTCTTTAATGGTGTAGGTCTTTACTAAGACAACACATGAACCAGGGTTGAAATTTTTATTGTCCAAGTCTGATGGCATTCTTGGGCTTGGTTTCCAAGAATTTTTTTTTGATAATTTTGTTCTATTCTAGTTAATGTTGATAGCCTTCATTCTATGATATGTCAACTGCATTCTATAATCTGAGTGTATCACCTTTCTTAAATTTTGAAAAACATTCTGAAATCAAGGGTTCAATATGCATATTTCAGGCCTATGTTGAACACTCTATTTAAGATATTTGTACTTGACAAGGCTAGAGTTTTTTAATTGATTTATCTTTATGTTGTGTTTGGGATTTATTTTGTAAACTTGTAATGTACAATGCACTTTTATTCTTTCTGAATTGAGACTAATATTATTTTTGTTGGTTGTATTGAGGCACAACATCATTCATGGTGGAAAAGGCAGCACCCTATTGCTCATATCAGATGACACGTTGCATATAAACGAGGAAATATTCTAGCTCAGTTATTGTTGACTATGTTAAAGGTTGAGAGAGCTTCATATATGGGACACGATAAACACTCTCCTTGGATTATACACGTTACAACTTGCTCCAGGAAGATTTCCCACATTGTAGAAGTTTTAAGAGATGAAAGGGGAATGTGATCACATTGAAGGGCTTCAAGCATGCATTTCCATCATTGAAAAAGTCTTTTGGAGAAGTTTCTTTTTTGCAATCATTTCTTTGCAATATTGTAACTCATATTTTTAGTCTTATGACTAAAAATAACAATTGTAATACTCTATTTGTAAGCTATAACTAGAACACCTTTCTTTTATTAATAAAGTTCACCGATTTTGCATTCACAATGGTTGTCTTATTGTGTGAAATTGATGATTGATGTGTATTTATGTTTTTTATGCTTAAATCCTCAAATACTAGTCAATTAAAATGACTAAATATACTACTAATTGACATCAATTAATAATTAAATTGACTAAATATACTACCAATTGACAAAAATCAGTGAAGAGTGAATACATATGACTAGATATATGATTAGTGAAATTGGTGAATAAAAATTACTAAATATACTACCAAATTGATCAAAATCATGATTAAAATAAATGACTAAATACACTACCAATGCACAAAAATCAGTTAATAGAAATGACTAAATAAGTGACCAATTAAAACCAATCAATGACTAAATAAGTGACTAGATTACAACAATCAATGACTAAATCAACAACTAAATAAGTGACCAGTTAAATATATCAGTGAATAAAAAATGACTAAATAAGTGACTAGATTACAACAATCAATGACTAAATATATCAGTGGAAAAAATGACTAAATAAGTGACCAGATCACAACAATGAATGACTAAATCAATGACTAAATATACTACCAAATTGATCAATCAAAAAAACCAATAAATGACTAAAAATGGTTTAGTCATCAATTTGGTCACGTTATATATGACTGGAAATAAACTAATAGTGGTCATGTGACCAACTGTAGTCATTTATAAGCATTTTTTAGCATTTTTTCAGTAGTTTATTGCTATTTCTATACTAGTGGATCAAAGATAAATTCCACTATAGACTTTACAAATATGACACATATTTCACACAACCCAAACCACACAGATGCAATCTAATAGTTCCAATGGCTCTCCAGAGAAGAGCCCCTAGTACATACCTAAACCATTCTTGAATTTACATAGTTCTAGGAATAATAAATGCTTAGGAAAAGTAGGTCATCGAACATGTCGAGTTAGACTCAAGGGTTATGAAACCTATCCTGACGTGTATCATCATTGATGTGACACGTTTGATTTTTGTGTGATAATTTTGCATTTAAGAAAATCAATTTAATATTTTGGTTTGATTTTGACTGATGTAAAGTGATGTTATTATAAATATGTTTTCTTTTGAAATGGTAAAGAGATTCTTTTAAAAAGATCTCTTATGACTATGATGAAGTGATTCTTTTGCAAAAAATATATTTGACTTAGGGATTTGTAGACTTGGGTTTTTTTTCCAATTTTTTGGCAAATTGATAATGTGGGTGCTATGCTTATAGAAAATACTTGATCCTATCTTATCATGAGACTATTGTACTTTGGAACTAGATGGATCACCTCACTTAGATGGACATCGAGTTCCTCGGTGTGATTAGGAATTTCCATATTGCATAAATGCTCGAGATTTAAGCACATTGGGCATTCATGATTGTGATCATGGAGTGGTGGCACTCAAAGACTGCTTATTTCAAATTACCCATAGGTGAGCTTATAATTATCTTAGAGGATGTGTAATACATATTTTGAATTCCTATCCATGACAAGGGTATCCTATGAGCCAAAATTTGATGGAGAGATTTTGGAGAGAGTCTTTCTAGATGATGAGTTGGAGAATGGCGATGGCCAAATTGACCTCCAACAATATATCAAGGTCATGGATGATATTATCATAGTGGTAGTTGAACTTTTCTATGAGAATATCATTCCTAATAAGAATTCTAGGGGATTTTTGGCTAGATGGGGTTGAGTTCTCAAGAGGATGGTTGAAAATGGTAGGGTCTATGAATGGGGGCCATGCATCTTATGTTGGGATTATGGAGCCTTGCAAAATGAGCATGAAGTATGGATGGTTTGTGTTGGTTGTCTCTATGTTGTCATTGATGTCAACATGGTGATAACTATATGGGAAGTCTACTTAGTTTATCAGAAGTTGTCCTTTGTCAATAATACTCTTTTGTGATGGATCAGTGTGTTGGTATTCGAGTCTAGAATTCATAGCAAGATCTGATGTGACTCTAATATCTTAACCATGTTATCATGACTCATTCAGATAGCTATATCCTAGATCTTGAGATTTATTTGGTTGTGAGCATAAAGTTATCTCTGACAGAGTTCAACTCTGTATTTTACTATTGTTTTGTGCTTGGCATACTAAGTGGGAGACTCCGCATTTTACTAAAGTGAACATTCTTATGCTATGATTTTGTTGGTAGTCTCTATGTTGGTGGTATGATGTGAAATTAATGTGTTCTCAGATTTGAAATATTTTTTCTTTGAGGTTCATTTTTTGGTTTGGAGAATTGTGTTCTAGTCTTGGTCGACTTAGCGTATGCAATGCATTATGGATGTTAGTCGACTTGGTATAATGCACTACATAGACTAAATGTTTAAATTATACATGGTGCTGACAAAGAGAGTTTGGATTTTTTTTTTCATCTAATTAGGCTGACCTAATTGATGAATAAGATATACTTATATATATAAGATATTTTGAGGAATGAGAATAGAGGAGCGTGAAGAGTGGTGTGTGTGAAAGTGTGTAGAAGAAAGGTCTGAGCCTAAATGATTTATTAGTTGAGGATCAGTGTAGATTTGTTGAGAAATTGTTGTGTGAGGTAGCACTTCATATTTTGAGCTTCATTAGAACTATACCCTACACATTCTAGGTGTATTTCACTATTTCAACATTTTGGTAGTGAGCCACTATCTTTGTATCTTGGCAGTGAGCCTTTTTAAGGATAGCGAGTCTTGGTTATGAGCCCTATAATATGTTGTATCCAAATATGATATATTGTGAGTTAACCCTCATCATGGTTTTTCCCTTTCTGGTTTTTCCACATAAAAATATTGGTGTTCATGTGTATGGTTGCATTTTTTTTTATGTTTCTTCTTTTTAATTTAGTCAGAATTGTGATAATGATAAGATGGATTTATTATGGTTTTATGGAATACTAATTCACCCCCCTCTTATTATTCCATACGTTCAAAATCTTAGCTGATCGTTACCATGATATACATAAAGTGGTATATCAATCGACTACTAATCTATCAACATGTATGACAATGCTCCATATGTGGTAATGGGAGCACATATCCATGACTTGACCTATTAGGGAGGCCTTCCAAGAAATAGGAGAGCCTTTTATTTATGGATATGACATATTTATCACACAATTTCACCTAGGAGATTTGGAGTATTGGTGGAGGATTATTGATGAGATAGAAAATTTCATAGAGAGACTGTGATTTCACTATGAGGCATGAGATGATGATAGTATCCATTTTTCATACTAAAAATAGACTCAATGGCTGATATTGAGAGGACTCACTACATCCTAGAGAGGTATCTATTAGATAGGTTTAGAGGATTGTTTGTGGAGACTTCGGATGTATTGAAACCTCATTACCATGCACTATTTTCTAAGGCTTAGAGAGAGGTAGCTGATTGGGGACCCATGCTAGCACCATAGGTTGTAGTTACAAATTTTATTCAATTAGCATAGGTGTAGTGTATTTGTGAAGATAGGGCTAAGGACCTAGGAGTTACTATGTATTATGATGCTTGGTGGATTCCCCGGAGACCTCTAATATTTACACATCTCGATGTTGGAGTTGTGGGGGATATGAGGAGGAGGAGGGATGTAGAGATGGGAAGATCTTGTAGAGAGTGACAGAGGGTAGAGGACAAGATCCCTGTGGGTGAGGACCAAGGAAAATAGATGGGGGTTAAAATGGTGGTACCCAAAGGAGAGGAGGAACATAGGGGACATGATGGAGAAATTCCCCAAGGAGTGGATTTATATGATATCTAAATCTTAGTTACTCTCAGTGAGAGAGACCAGGCAAGAAGGGAGAGGGATCAGTATTGATTTGAGAGAGGAAGCCTCACAGCTCAATTGATTCAAAGGACCTCAGAGAGGGATGCAAATACCACATGGAGAAAACATCTAGAGGTATAGGTAATTCATTTAACTGTAGAGAGACACAAAGCATGCTAGGAGACATGAGCTAGAGGCTACAAGGTAAGGGGTAGTGATTCTTATGGTAGATCATATTAGAGAGGTTAGAATCTTAGAGTATGAGGCTACCTACTACCATACCCTCTATGAGGTAGTAGTACTAATAGGCATGAGAAAACCTAGGTTCTCAACTAGGAGTGCAATAACAACCTTAGGTAGGTCAAATAGAGGATATGTGGGTCATCCTTCCTAGGTATAGTAGGGTCCTCAATAGCCACAAGGGTTGGGGGATCGTGGATCTCAAGGGTATGAAACTAGGGCTAAAAATTAACCTCTAACACAACAAGTGGTTCCTCCTCATTCTCTTTTTTAGGAGGAGAGGGGGGTTTGATGTGATCGTGTCTCTGATTTTTGATGTACAAATATATTTTGATGTAGACACACATTTTTTAATGATGTATACATGTATTATTGACTCTCAACAACCCTTTGTACACATTATTTTTATAGACTTGTATCATGACATACAATTTGATGATATATGAGATGATATTTTGATGTGGCTATGATTATGACATATAATTATGTTATGGATGATTATGGATATATGTGATTTCTATATGATATGATGGATATTTTTGTGTATGTCATGATACTTGGATAGAAATTTTAGTATGATGATTAGGATAGGACAAAGTGTGGATGATTATATGGATACATTGAATAAGATATGATAAATGAATGATGTTCATAAAGTATCAAGAAAACTATGGTTATTGGATATATTTGATTATTTTCTTAGATAAGTTATGAGATAAGATAGATTATTTTTATTTTTATTTAGGTTATTCTAAAGAATGTAGAGCAATCATTATTTTGATATAGCAAGTAGACACTATGCACCAAGGTATGAAGAACCAGGGTGGCATCGTATCTATTGCACAAAGTTTGAATCTACAAACAACATGAGTATCCTTGTTCATATCTGACATACAAAAAACCTTGTTTGATCATGTGAGAGAATAAAACCTCAAAGAAAGGCCTTATACACAACAAATATAAATAAAATGATATGAAAGATTTGTTGTATTTCCTAAGATTATCCCTACACACACAAGGTATGTATTTACCATGGTCTTATTACAAGAACATCCCACAAACATAGTAGATGAAAGCAATGACTATGCCCCATTAGGTGTCCCTCTAGATACACCAAGATATTTAAGATCAAGGTAGTGTTGAGTGAGAATGGAATGAGATCAAAGGTAAATCAAAATAAATTACCAACAAACAAAACATATCAATGCCATTATATATCTTACCATAGAGATTGTAATTGTTGATCCATGATTGGTGCCTATTTTAGGAATGAGATATTCATTAAGGCAATGATGTTGGATGTTAAACTAGATTCTTTAGGCCATTGACATGTAGGTAGTTGGTGTGTTTCCATAATGATCAATGCTTGTAATTTTTCATGAACGTTTGTGTTTCAATGATTTCCATATTTTCTTTTTTCTTATTTTTTAAAGATGAGTGTGACAATAGCTTTATTGTGGATAGGTGAGTTGTGATGATTTGTTTTTGAATGTTTTTGGACATTTTTTTTTAAAATTTTAGAATTTTGAAATATTTGAGGTTGTTTTAAAATTATATCAATATATTATTGAATGAACAAGATAATTGAGAGGGGGGGTGAATCAAATGTATCTTATCAAAACATCAAAACCATCATTAAAATTCAAATCCACAAGAATTCATTAACCCTTAATTTATTATGATGAGTTAGCATGAAAATAAAATAATAAAAACTAAAAAAAATTTAACACCATCCACAAGACAATGCAAAATTTATGTGGAAAACCCAAGATGGGAAAAACCATGGTGAGGATTAGCTCACAATATAAGTAATTGTAAAACCGGTTACAAGGGCTCACTATCAGAATAGGACACATTGTCCAAAAAGGTTCACTACCAAAATAAAAAAGAAGATAGAGAATAAATTTTACACAGAGAACATGATATCAATGCAACAAAGATTCCACCATAATAGCTCCAACATCTTCATAGTCTGATTGAATGATTGCAAACACCTTTTGTTCACTCCATCCAATAATCCAACACTTGAAATTTCTCCCTGCTCTGCTTAATTTCACATCACTTGCATCATATACTTTGCACATTCATCTATCTTGACCTCCTTCAACAATTCAAATCATACTTATACTGTCCTCAACCTTAAAACCCTCTCCAAGGTTGACAATACACCTCAAATGTGAAAATTCAAATTAGGTCAGTTCAAAAACACTTTAATGGTAGGTAGAAGGGAATGTGGACCATACCAAAACTTAATTGAGACCCAAATCAACAACACCACTTAAACACATGCTACCACAAATAATATTTATCCTTCACATGTAGTGTAAACACTAGATCAGTTGCTACCTATGAAAACACCATTAAAATTTTAAGTAAACACTTTATCAAACTCAAGATGAATTTTGAACCACACACCACACTTTAACATGATCTAGAATATTCCTCAAACCCCCTAAAATCCAACAAAATCATTTGCAACAACTTCCACCTAAAGAATGTACATAATTTGTAGACTCAAACAACTCTGTCAAACACTGTTACTTGAAAAATTATCTTTCAAAGCACCAAAAATTAAATCCTCTTGACTGAGGTAAACTACCAGCATCATCAACACTCCTTCAAAATCACAAGACTTGAAGAAAAAATGTGGAGAAATGTGGAGAAAACACATTTTTCCTAGACACCTCTGCAATGTGTAGTCGCACACTTGTGAACATAACTTCTCTTGTATGACGATACAACATACCATCTCTTGAATATAAAATATTTTAACATCTCTCACCAAAATATCCAAATCACATAAGCAAATCTTCAACCTAGAAGAAATGTGGAGAAACACTAGAACACATCTCTGTAACCCAAAAGAAAACTGCAACACTTTGTTTCCTCTTTTTATCAAATTTTCTCAAAATCACTTGGAAACCAAGCACAAGAGACACATCCACAATATTTTTAGCACTACCATAACCATATATAGAATCTTATCAAAGTAACAATAGAGGTTAACACTAGTAGCTTAACTAATGACAACATCATGCAACAAATCAAAGCATAGATAACACCAACTATTCATTCACAACACATACAATTGAAACCAATGCCAACACAAGCTTGTTGAAATCCCTGAGAGAGTATATTTTAGGCATTAGGTCCTAGCCTAAAGATTACTCCCCCATCATGCTAGTACCTAAATGTGGATGTCGACTATAGTGTGGCTAAACGGTTAACCCCAACAATATGGTCAGTATTTATATACAAAATATTTGGTACCCGACATCTCCCCAATAAATTATGATGAAATACTTAATCATAGAAAAGATGGTTGGAAACCACTCCTTCACTCCCCCCCATCCCTTTTCCAATGATGTGACATGATCCAGGTCTCGTTGTCACCATGGAACACACATAGGGCAAAGATTGATGCTTGGAAAAAATAATAACAAATTATAACCTTAATATTCATATTAGATGAATGCCAATACTCTAATTATATGAATAATGTTTTTATTATTAGTATTATTACTAAGCATAGTATTGTGTTGTGATAAGAATTTTCATTAACTTAGTTACCATCATCAGTAATTAGCATGGTCTGCTTAGGCATACCCACTTCATGGTGGTTAGTTATAATAAAATAAATGTGGTCATTGATAATCTTATATTAGTAACACTTTTTAATCACTTCCATATTACTCAACATAAGATTTAAAATATTTTTGACATTGAGTATAGACATATGTACTTCACACTTTAAATGAAGTTAAAACATAAATAAAAATCAAATGCTTCAAAATGCAACACAATCTCACTAAGAGAATATTTGCAAATGTTAAATACTATGAAGAACCTTCAGAAAGACAAGTAAACTATCTTTAATTTTTGGGAAGAGAATTTAATGCTATATATAACGTAATCCCATGCATAAGTATTCTTGTTACATTGCAAGAAATATTCAACCATCAATATCAAGAAAAATATGGATTAAGAATAAATATGATTACCTCTTAAAGATAAGAATAATCAGGATTATTGAGGAGTAGTAATATTATTATAATAATAACATTAGTAATAATTGAAAGGTTTGAATTATTTAGAAGCAATGATAAATCATTATTATTCATATCACTACCTATATTCTTTCGAGAATGTATACCAAAAACTTGGCATTTATCTTCTATCAGACCTTGGAAGATGGCGTATTATTTATGAATGGGAAAATGGATGATGCTTTAGCATGAAGAGTATAATCTTGTAAATAATTATGTAAATAAATAATGGGTGGCATAATTTAGCTAGCACAAGGGCTTTTCTATGCTATGATGTCAACCATGTTAAGATTTGACAATATGATGCAACCTTGTTTTAAAAAGAAAGATCCCTATAGCCACTTACAGGTGTTAAGTGGGCTGTTCTAACTTTACAGTGTCATAAAAGTGAAAATAAATATTGTCAATATTAATTTTAGGATAAAGTAGTAGTAGATTCTAGAATAAAATATTGTGTAGAAATTGAAAGTAAAATATGGAAAAAAATTCAAAAAGGTGGGGATATTTCTAGACAAATCCCATGTGAAGCTAGAAAAATATTGTACCAAAAAGTTTATTTCACATGGTGGACCCTTGTAGTTTCTTATGACCTAGTAGTTTTCCAACACCTTGAAAAATGATGAGGGCATTGTTATGAGGTTAAGGGTAGATGCATCAGAGGCTACTATTGCAGAGGTATTAGATCTTACAAGGGTTGGAGAAGAGTTTCTAGTGAGGGCTAGACATAATCATAGCTAGAAATAAGTTCTCCTTGCCTGATAAGAATTTGGACTCCTCATCACAAGGTACAAAACATTTATCTTTACCTTGGATTTGGGCCTCTATAGCTTCACAAATTATTAGATATTTAACTTGTGATGGAAGGCTATCACTATTATACACAATACATTTTAAGTTGCTTAGTCATTTACACCATCAAAGATAAGTAGACACAAAGTAGCTCTAATACCAACAATAAATGATACAACTCTAATACCAAATCAATATTGAAACACAATTTGGATAGCAAGGCAATAAGATAGAATAAGATTTTTAGAAATGAAAAATGCTTTAATTAACTCCAAAGATATTACATATATTCATTGGCATTATCATATTTTTTATTACCAAGATCGCTCAAAGCGCAAGGTAAGTGCATATGTCTGATATGTTGAACACCAGACCACTAGAATTATGGACTCTAGACAATGCTCAAGACTCAACCTCTAATACTCTATACCCAAGCTCCAACTAACTTCTAATGTTGAATCTGAGTTAGAATTAGAATGCTCACTTCAAATCCAAACTTTGAATGCCTCAAATGATCTCTTGGGGCCCTATTTATAGGCTTCAAATGACCTAGACATCCGATCACCTTCACCTTTTACCTATTCTACTAGTTCATTTCTCTAGAAAATGCAAGGAGGACTATTTTGTCACATGGCAGACATTTTCAGTCCTTGATTTTTACAACAAATTTTACTTATTTTTCCATATCATGGAGAGGACTAGAAATATCTACAAGAATATTTTCCGTAGATATTATCTATCTCTACTTTTTGGATAGTGGAAAAAATAATTTTACATGTGGGAATATTTTGTACAAGTTATACCTTTTGGTACAAGGGTCCACCATGTGAAATGAAATTTTTGGTACAATATTTTTCTAGCTTCACATGGGATTTATCTAGAAATATCCCAACCTTTTGAATTTTGTCCCCATTTTTCTTTTTCTTTCTCCATGATATTTTATTCTAGAATTTACTACTGCTACTAATTTATCCTAGACTTATTATTTACAATAATTATTTTCACTTTTATGACACCGTAAAGTGAGGACAACCCACTTAACACCTATAAGTGGCTACGAGGATCTTGCTTTTTAAAATAGGGTTGCATCATGTTGTCAAATTTTAATGTGGCTGACACCACAACATAGACAAGCCCTTGTGCTAGCTAAAATATGTCACCCATTATTTATTTTATTTATTTACATAATTATTTACAAGATTATACTCTTCATGCTAAATCATCATCCATTTTCCCATTCATAAATAATACACCATCTTTCAATGTCTAGAAGATACCATTCTATTATGTGAGCAAGTCCGGTTGCAAGTTTCCCATCTTCAATCACCACTTCTGGAAGCCATCTAGGGTGGAATTATGATGCTAGAAATAGATATTTATGTGGATTTAACCAATAGTCAAATGTATTCCCACATAATTCTTCAACCAGTCTTGGCTTAATTAATTCACAAAATTCCTTCATGTTTGGATAATCTTCAGATATGATATTGAAGAAACCATATTTGCATACCTTTGAGAAACTCCTTTCTAAATGGTTTGGCCACAATTCAGATGTGATCCTTGCAACATCATTTATGAGATGATTAGCAATAAAAAAATTCTTTATGCCAAAATGATATAAATTTTTTCCCAATATTACCCCCGTCTCAAGAAATGGTTCAATTTGTCTCAAAAAATCCCAACCTAGGAGGACATTGGTGTCTATACTTGGAAGTTTCCTTATTTCATCAAGTACCTTATCAAGGTCTTCCAGAATGATGATGGGTTTTTCTAATTCTCTAGTAATTGTATCAACTAGTGGATTGAAATCATTCAATCTAGAAATTCTCCTTTGTGTAATATCTTTATTTGGCTTCTTTTTCTTGAGACCTTGCATAGCTTGGCTATATATAGTAGTTGATCTATATATTCATTTTTCTTCTTGAATTAAGATAGTTGGCCATGTTTTGTTAGAATCATATATGAGAGCCATGCCTGGTTTGGTTGTCTGAAGTCCTAGAAAATTTTAATATTTTTCCTCATTCTGCTTCTTTGTCTTCTCATCCCATCTTGAGCTATTACCTTCTTGAATCCTTTTCCTATCATTTGATAAATCATATTTTAAAAAAATCAACATTTGAATATATTTTTTGTTTGGAAGAATATCAGGAGATTCTTGTATTCTTTTCTTGATTTCTCCCTCAACCAGATGTGGCACTAGAAAATATTTCTCATATTTTCCTATTAGCACCTTTTTAGCTGACAAGCATGTTCCATTTCTTGTAATAGCTTCATAAAGATTTGAAAATTGATCAAAATTATTATAGAGAGAGATAGTGATATCATCTATATAGGTTGCACCCAAATGCCTTAATGCATGATCCATTATACACAGACCAAATGTCTTCACATTCCATTCATGAAGTTTCTTGTCTATTTCTCTAACCCTCTTTTACTAAGATCTTGATCTATAATCATACTTAAAAAAATCCTTTTACGCATCTCTCCTCATCACACATCTTTTTCTAGAATACAAAGTATCTCTGCTATACCCACTATATCTTTTTTTGCATTTCCTGCACTTACAAATTTTACTACAATTTTTCTTATTAAACTTCTTGATATTAGAAAATCCCTTATCTACAGGAGGATTGCTACAAAATTATATTAGATTGTAGGTAGAATTAAATTCTTTAGCATTGAGGGCTTCTAACAAACATTGGTTTTGTAACTTGTAGCCAAGAAATTTTTTAATTTCAACGAATGTGCAGTCAGAAATTGTGGCTTTGTTCTTATCAATGATAAAATCTTCAGCCCATTCACCTAAACCACATGGCAAAGAATTCAAGTAATAATTTTTCTCTGAAACATCATTTTGTAATCTTGTTGCAATATTATTTCTTTCTTCACATAAAATATTAAGCAACATTTGACCAAATCTTGCAGAATAAATATTTTTTCTACCCATATCAAGATCTTGAACTGTTTTACGATTTTCATCAATGTGAGTAGATGATACATTATCAAGAAGTCCATTCCACCAGTGTCTCAATTTTACTAATAATAATCTAGAAGCATGTAAAACCTTTGCAATATTATTCCATCCAATACCACCTTTAGTATCAACAAGTTGGTCAATATTAAAATATATCCTAATTTAGCATGTGGCCTTAATTTCTCAGGTCTAGCATTTTTGTTAAGGATTCCTTATGTTCATACTCAGGTCCATGTTTCTTCCAATATTCATAAGTTTGTACAACATCAATCTCAAAGCTATCTAAAGAAATATTTTTGGAAGAATTACTAACAAAATAATGATATTCCTTTTCCTCATCTGATTCTTTTTGTGCATACACTGGTTCATTAACTTCTTCAGTGATTCCTACTTCAGCCATCTAGCCTTTTTCCACAAATTCATGTGAATGTTCTTTAAAGAGAAACTGATTTGTATTTTGAAGTTCTCTCATAGACTCAACATCTGATTTTCCTTAGTCAATGACCTCTAATTCTATAGACATATTCTGAGAAGATTCTTCATCCGATTTCTTTTCTTGTTCTACAAATACAGGCTTATTGATTGGTTGTATAATACTTAATTCTTGTAACCAATATTTTTCAGTAATAGTACTAGAATGTTTTTTAGATTCCTTTCTTGTGAAATTGGTAGAACTACTATGTCCATCTTTATCAAAGAAACCTTTCCTTTTTTTAACAACTATTTTTCTAGTAGGTTCTATTACTTCTTTAGCTTTTTCTTTTTTCTTTTGCTTTCCTTTTTGAAGGACTCCTTTCTTTTGTTCCTTTCCCAAGCTATCATTTTCATGAGTGATTTTGGATTTATGAACACAAGATATTATTTTGTCTAACTTCTTATAAACTGGATCAACCATTTCTTCCTTTTCTTTCTTATGCAATGATTCTTCATTTGAATAGACCTTTCTAGCCATTTTTTCATCCTATTGATTCTTTCCTTTATCTTTGTCATAAGAGCTATTTTGTCTAGTTTGTGATTCTCTTATTTGTCTTGCTACTAGCCTATATTTTTCTATCTTTTCAACCACATATTCTATTAAGGCTTTAGATGGTGCTTTAGATTGTCTATTTGAATCCATAGTCCTAGCTTTTATTCCTTTCTCAGGATAAAAATAGCTCCAACATTTAATAATTGGAAACTTAAAATTTCCTTTGCTATCAATATATTCTTCTTTATCTTCAAACACATTATGAATAACATATGAAAGCAAAGAATTTGTATTAAGAGATCTTTGGCTTGCCATTGAAAATTTTTAGGACTTACTGAAACTTCTTGAAGATCGTTTCATTGCTACTTTTACCATCTTACTGCTCACCCTTTCACACCTATCCTTTGGCTTCAACACAAGATTTATGGCCTTACTGTGGCTCCATAGTTATTTTGTGTCTCTACCTTCGATCTTTCAGACTTTACACTCTTACTTCAGCTACCAACATATGACTCTTATGACAAACTTTCACTATGACCAGATCTTAATAGAACATGGATCTGTTATTACACATGCATAGAATTAACTCGACCATGGCTCTAAACATTGGCTCTGATACCAATGATAGATGATACAACTCTAATACCGACTAAAAATGAAATCAAAACACTAGAAAGTACTAATGCTCGGATACCAACTAAAGCTAGAATCACAATTTGGATAGCAAGGCAATAAGATAAAACAAGATTTTTAGAAATGGAAAATGATTTTATTAACTCCAAATATATTACATATATGCATTGGCATTATCAGATTTCTGATTACCAAGATTGCTCGAAGCATAAGGTAAGTCCATATGTCTGATATGCTAAACACCAAACCACTAGACTTGTGGACTCTAGACAATACTCAAGACTCAACCTTTAAGACTCTTCAAGAATATAATGCCAAACTAGAATCCCAACTTCGAATGCCTCAAATAAGCTCTTGGGGCCTTATTTATAGGCTTCAAATGACCTAGAAATCTGATCACCTTCACCTTTTACATATTATACTAGGTCATTTCTCTAGAAAATGCAAGGAGGATTATCTTGCCACATGGCAGACATTGTCAGTCCTTGATTTTCACAACAAATTTTATTTATTTTTCTATATTATTGAGAGGACTAGAAATATCTACAAGAATATTTTCCGTAGATATTATCTATCTCTACTTTTTGGATAGTGGACAAAATAATTTTACATGTGGAAATATTTTGTACAAGTTAGACCTTTTGGTAAAAGGGTCCCCCATGTGAAATAAAAAATTTGGTACAAAATTTTTCTAGCTTCACATGGGATTTATCTAGAAATATCCCCACCTTTTGAATTTTGTCCCCATTTTTCTTTTTCTTTCTCCATAATATCTTATTCTAGAATTTACTACTACTATTACTACTTTATCCCATGTACCAAAAGGTCTAACTTGTACAAAAGATTCCCACATGTAAAATTATTTTTTCCACTATCCAAAAAGTAGAGATAGATAATATCTAAGAAAAATATTCTAGTAGATATTTCTAGTTCTCTCCATAATATGGACAAATAAAAAAAGGTTGTTGAGAAAATCAAGGACTGACAATGTATGTCATGAGGCAAGATAATCCTCCTTGCATTTTATAGAGAAATAACATAGTAGATTAGGTAAAAGGTGAAGGGACTCAATCCCTAGGTCATTTGAAGCCTATAAATAAGTCTCCAAGAGCTCATTTGTAGGGATCTTTGGATTTCTCAATATCTAACTTTATTTGTACATCCTTCAAGGAATTTTTTAATAATGTGACCAAAAATTCTTCATCCTCCTTTGATAAGGATGCTTTAGATTTTGTACTTGAAGAAGAAATACTTTTGTGCTTGTCTCTATGTTTAACCATATTATATTTATTAGGAACTATTTCTATTAATTCAAACATATCATCCATTTCTTGAGAAACATCATGAACATTTATCACTTCCCATTCTTGATTGTAATATTCAAACATTGCATATACTTTTGTATTAAGATTAAGGTTTTTTGGAAAATATATGGAATAATGAGGTCCCTTGTAGATAAATAATATTACACCCCTATGGAATTTTCTATTCCTTTTCTTTAGCAAAAATGGTGGAGTTTCTTAAGGAAACTTTCATTTCTGAAAAGGAACTATCTTATATTTTCTTTTGGAACCATAGCTCAACTCTGAATATTCATTTTTCCTTTTCTCTTTTCTCACACTCTCCCTTACATGATTCTTTCTTCAACTGACTTATCACCTATTCTCTCTCCCCCTTTCTACTTATTCCTCTTTTTCACATGATTCTTTTCTCTCCCTGATAACTTGCTCTTTTTCACATGATAATATCTCCCCTTTTGACATCAATGGAAAATGACATTTTTTTTGTAATTTTCTCCCCCTTTGACATTGCACAATTTATCTACAACACCTTTCCATTATTTTTTTGAATAATCCTCCTTAGGAGTACACACCAATCTACAACAATCTACAATACCACTACCTACTCCCCCTAAGAGGTAGCCACCAACATCAGTCCAAAATAAGGATAGATCATGAGATCCACTGGACTAATGCATCTCCTTATGCATATAGTTCAAAGAAGGAGGGGAAATAAACCCCAAATTATTTCAGAGATACTTAAAATTATCCATAGGAAGAGCCTTAGTGAATATGTCAACAATATGATCCTTGACATGCAGCCCCTTCTCAAATTCTGAAGAAAATCATTGCAGAGTTCATTCAGGGTTCCTCAAGGGTATTATGCCTTGAGTTCATCTATGCAGCATCTTCGATCAAATTGGGCTTCACCATTAGATTCAAAGTGCTAGAAAAAGTCAGGATTGACTTTCTTTTTGCAGATTTTGGTCATTATTTGCCAGATCTATGAGGGTTTGAACTTCGGTGATTTTTTGGAAGCTTTGGAGGTAGCTGATTTTTCGAAGCATTTTTAGCACAAACGGAGGTGACCATCGCATTTGCAGCAGCCAAAAACTCTAAGAACAACTGTTGTTTGGTTGATTTATGAGAAGTTGGTTTATGAGGCAAAACATTTTTGCTAGGGAGGTTGTACGACCTCCCTGACATGCTTCACGAGGCAATTTTTCTCAAAAATCATGAAAAAAACCATATAAACCTGCATTGGTCTCTACGCCTCTAGTGTTGAAGGAAAATTCCACCTGGTAGCCACTGATCTGCCACCACCGGGTGGTGCCCCCAAAACCTGCCACTCCCCTCGCCTTAGCCCTCGCGGGCTCCCTATAGCCAGGCCGCGGTCCTATGGGGGACCGGGCGCTATACGCCCAACCCCTAGCCAGCCTCCCAGCACTCCGCATGGTCATATGGATGACTAGGGGCTCCGCCCCAACCCCCAATCGGCTAGCCCCTGGTCACACACAGGACCAGGGGCTTATTTTTGTTAGCCCCTTGGGTTGCCTGTAGGCCAAATTGGCCATTATGGAGCACTTTCGCCAAATCAAGCATAACTTTTGCATACGGAGTCAGTTTTTAGCAAATGAGATATCATTGGAAAGCTAGGTCCAAGCCCATTCTGTTGGTGCAGGTTATTTTTCCTTATTATGTTCCAATTTTATGTTGTAGTTCCGTTAACTCAGATGTTTTTATTTTCACTCCGGAGGGCATATCTTTTGACTCGGTGATCCTTTTTTCGCCATTCTTGCGGAATTGGAAAGATGGTTCAATCCTCTACACAGATCTGAGGTCTATTTTTATTTTTTGTTTATGAATTTTTAGGTATTCTCTCCTTTTGCAATCATTGGGTATTGTAATAAATGAACTGATATAAAGTTCCATCAGGGGGGTTTCTTGCATAATAATTTGATTAGAGTGCGCATGCACTTTGATCTTCATATTGTTTTGATGACAACTCACATGGGTTGTAATCTAGTTTCTTAGTTTATTTTGGCCATATTTTGTCTTTGCTTGACACATATCAGATTCATATCGGATCCATCTTAGTTTGAGGGCCACTAAATTTGTGGTTAATGTTCCTGAGTCTTTATGGTACTTATTCCCATGGAAGAGTTTTAGTCTCAGTTTGGAATCAACATCGAGATACATGGATTTCAGATTTTGTCATCATATCATCTACTGTTGCTTTATGGATTCCAAGGTTGTTCTAGTTTGGTGTTTTTTGAGTGTTCTATGGCATCGGGTCTACTGTTGCATTATTATGATTCCAATATGGTTTCTTGTAGATAGAAGTATCTTTCCTTGATTTCTAGATTGCGGTTCCAATGTTACTCCATAGTGTTCTTCTAGTGCTTCTTTGCAGCAGTCATCTCATTGTAGGGGGGGTTTGTCCCACTCGGTTTTCCTTCTCTACCTCATTATTGCATTTGTACATGGGTACCTAATCAGGCCTTGTTGTCGGGACCCATTCATGCTTTCTTGCAATCATCTTAGTTTTAGGTGCATGCTTATTTAGTCTCCCTAAGTTGCACTTATGGGGGGGTGTTAGTGTAATTAATATTTAATTACACTTGCATAACTTTACTTAGGTTTTGCTTAGGTGATAATTAGTTTACTTAATTAATAAGTAAGCTTTATTTAGTTGAGCTGTTTTTAGGTCAACATTAGGGTTGCATACATTTCTTTTATAAAGCAATTCCCTTATTATAATTTTTGAATTCCTGAATAATATCAATTTGCACATTTCATGCAAAGCTCTACTTTTTCATTGTTTTTCTCTTTTGTGGAAGGTGTTTAGGTTTGCATGTCTAATCTTGGTTTCTAACAATAAACCCCAAATTATTTCAGAGATACTCAAAAGTATCCTTAGGAAGAGCCTTAGTGAATATGTCAGCAATATGATCCTTTGTAGGCACATATTCAAGATTTACTTCATTCTCCACAACATTCTCTCTTAAAAAGTGATATCTGATTGAAATATGTTTTGTCCTTGAATGCATCATTAGATTCTTTAAAATGTTTATTGCACTTGTATTATCACAAAAGATAGAAATAAGCTCATCATACACCACTCTGATACCCTTCAATATATGCCTCATCCATAACACTTATGTGCAGCAAGATGCAACTACAATATACTTAGCCACTATAGTAAATAAAGAAATTGAATCTAATTTCTTATGTACCATGACACCAATCTACATCCAAGAAAGAATACACCACCACTTGTAATTTTTCTATCATCCACACAACCAACCTACTCTACATCTATGTAAGCACTCAATGTGAAATTAGTATCCTCTGGATACCATAAGCCATGATTTGAAGTGCCATTTAGGTATTTGAATATCCTCTTTACTACTGCAGCATGTGAATCTCTAGGATCTTTTTGAAATATAGCCACAAGACAAACTACATGCATGATATCTAGTCTAGTAATAGTTAGATATATCAATCCACCAATCATAGATCTGTACTTTCTCTAATCAGCCTTAAGGGATTCATCATTCTTGGTTAATTTTCAACCAATAACCATAGGAGTACATACCAGTTTGGAGTCTTCCATTCCAAACTTCTTCAACATCTCTTTGACATAATTTGATTGTGAAATGCATATTCCTTTATCTATTTGATTGATTTGTAGACCAAAGAAAAAAATAATCTCCCCAAACATAGACATCTCAAACTCTTTCTGAATCTCTTCTACAAAATTCTTACACATAGCTTCATTTCCTCCAAATATTATGTCATCAACATACACAACTACAATCTAGAATTGATATTTTTCAACCTTAAAATAAAGGTTACTATCTACGATGCCTTTATTGAATACTTGTTGTATCAAATACTTATCTAACCTTGCATACCAAGCTCTAGGAGCTTACTTCAATCCATACAATGGCTTCTTCAATATGAAAACCATATTAGGTTTATCTAATAACTAAAATCCTTTTGGCTGTTCCATGTATACTTCTTCTTCCAACTCTCCATTCAAGAAAGTAGATTTCACATCCATTTGATAAACTTTGAAATCCTTTTGTGCTTAAAAATTCAAAAACATCCTAATTGCTTCCATTCTAGCCACCAAAGCAAATGTCTCCTCAAATTATATTCCTTCAACTTGTGCATAGCCTTTACACACAAGCTTTGCCTTATTTATTACCAATTCTCCATTCTCATTCATTTTTTTTTTGAACACCCACTTGGATCCAATTATTATTTTTATTTGTTGGTCTTGGGACAAGTTTCCAAGTCTTATTCTTCTCAATCTACATAATATATTCTTCCATTTCTTTCATCCAATGTTCATCTTTGCATGCCTCAATCACTATTTTGGGTTCAAATTTAGAAAGTAAACACAAATTTACCTTAACAACTTTCCTTCTTGTCAACACACCTTTGGATTTTTCTCCAATGATCTATTCTTCAGAATGATTTCTCTTCACATACTTAGGGGTTAGGGGTATTTTCTAGAGCTTATTTCTCTTCTTCTTGTGCTTCTTGTTACTTAGATTTTTCTTATTATTCCCTACAAGTAGGTTCATCAGATTCATATCCATCTATCACCACTAAATTCTATAGATCTTCATTCACTTTGACACTTGCACTCTCAATAATATTTCTCAATATTTTGTTGTAACTATTGAACAAGACAATTGAGAGGGGGGGTGAGTCATTTGTACCAAATTTAACCTTTTAAATCTTTCACCGAAACTTAGATCAATCACAAATCCTTAACACTAATAAAATGATTAAACATTAAGTGCAAGTAAAGAAACTAAAGACCATGACACAAACATAATAACACTAGATTTATGTGGAAAATCCAATGAGGGAAAAACCACGATGAGGATTAACTCACACTATAGATAATATCAAAACCAATTACAAAGATTCACTACTAGAGAAAGAAGGCTCACTACCAAAACAAGGACCCATTGTATGGATTAGGACTCACTGTCAAATAGGGTTAACAACCCAGAGGGCTCACTACCAGAGAGATACAAAGAAGATAGAAGAGATATGTTAAAGAGAGAAGAAAATATCAATGCAATAGAGATATCCACCACAAATTTCTCAACCACTTGCAGACATGCATGAATGATAGAGTACACCTTTAGCTCACTACATCTAGAAACTCAACATTTAGACTTTGCACTGATCTTCCACATTCGCATCACACACACCCATTGATTCACATCTATTTCACATCTATCTAGTCTATTTATTTAAACTTATCTCTTTGTACATCTTTCACCAATAACTCATCATGTATTTATACCATCTTCAGCTTTGAAACATATCCAAAGTTGTCCATCCATCATTAAACTCAAATTAGGCCAGTGCCAAAACATCCTAGGGTGGAATTAGAATGAGGAAAACCCAAACACATGCTTGATGAGGACCCAATTAGTTCTCAACATGCTTCATCAACTTCAAACGAACTGTTCAACATGATGTCAGCCAAAATAGTGTAAAAAACATAGAACAATTAATCACATGCAACTCCTAGCATGATCAAATCCTTCCTGACACCAAAATTATCTTCAACATGATCATAAAATCTTAACTCTAGAACTGAAAGTCATAAGACTTAGCCAAAAGGAAATCTGGACCAACAACATTTCTCTCGGACCTCAGCCAAATACATAGAAAACCATAGTTCACAACTAGTGAACATAACTCATAATTTATAATGAATCAAAAGCCAAGAATCTAGATAAAGTAGCTTCCAACAACCATGATCAACATATCTAAACCACACAAACATAGGATCAAATCCTAGAGAAAAACCTGGAGCAACCATTGAACACTTGCAATCTTCCTTCATTAAAATATTATCAATATCCTCAACATAAACATCCATTAATATGAATCCATGAAATCAATGACAACAACAAATAATTGATAACCAATTGACTAGTTGACATGGATGAAAACACCTTCATTCTTGAAACCATAACATCTGTAAGCTTTTCTTTTAGTAGAATATCCAAGATACCTTCATTAAACCTTGCATCAAAATTTCCTAAATTTTCTTCATCTCTTCTGATATAAAACATTCTTCCAAACACTCTAAATTACTTGACAATAGGGGCCCTTCCATACCACAACTCATAGGGAGTATTTGTGATGTTTTATTTTGTTTTAACTATGTTAAGTATGTAAACAATAGTATGAATTACTTCTCTCTAGTAGAATTTTGATAGATTAGCTTCTTTCATCATAGCCCTTGTAGATTCTTGAACAATCATGTTTTTCCTTTCAACCACTCCATTTATCTGAGGAGTCCTAGGGGTAGACAAGTGTCTCTTTATTCCATGATTCTCATATAAAAATTTAAATTCACTGGATGTGTACTCTCCACCTCTGTCAGACCTCAAACATTTGATGTTCAAATCCATTTCATTCTCAACCATAACTTTAAAAGCTTTGAATCTATCTAGGGCTTCAAATTTTTCTCTAAGAAAAGTAACCCATGTCATTCTAGAATAATCATCAATCAAAAGCATGGATACCTATCACCTTGTAGACTTATCACTCTTGTAGGACCACAAAGTTCTATATGCACCAATTCAAAAAATCTGGTAGAAGGTTGTTCTTTACCCTTGAAACTTCTTCTTATTTGCTTTCCAATCTGACACTTCTTGTAGACATCATTGATAGGCTTTGTAATCCTTGGAAAATCTCTCACTACTTGAACTGAACTAATTCTAACCAAGTTATCAAAATCAATGTGAAAAATCCTCTTGTACCATAACCAAATTTCATTAATTTAATTCATGAAACAACAACCATCAACACCCTTGAGCTGATAAACATTTCCATCTATCCTCTTTCCAACAAAAATCTCATTTTTGGACCATATTTTGATCTCAATCCATCATCCTAAAAAATAAGATTATATTCCTTGCTACACATCTATCCAACACTCAAAAGGTTGACCATCAACACCCTTAAGTTGATAGATATTTCCATCTGTCCTTTTACTAGCAACAATCATAGTTATAGATCTTTTTCTAATCTCACAACTTTTATCCTTAAATACAATATTGTATCCTTTTCTTCACATTTTTCCAACACTCAAGAGATTATGCCTTAAGAATTTAGCATAGTAAAAATCATCAGTATTATGCTTTCCATAAAAACTGATTGAACCTACTCCATAAATCTTAGCACCTGAATCATCTCCCAATTTAACAAGTCCTCTATCATATTTTTCAAGTTTAACAAACTTACTCTTGTATCTAGTCATATGATTTGAGCAACCACTATCAATGATCCAATAGTTCTTATCATTTCTAACATGAAAAGAAGATACCAAAGTAACTTCAGCCTTAAACTTTCTCTCCTTTGTCTCTTTTTTATCTAGAGCACTTTCCTCCACACATCTTCTAGAGTTAACAAAAATAGATTCATCTCTTAAAGATAAGAAAAAGTATTCATTATCATCATAGTCTCCATTATCAGATTCATCATAAAAATACCAACATCTTCTCTAACATACTAGCTTTTCTTGATCATCTTACCTTTGTTTTACCTATTCTTTTTGTTTATACTTTTGTTAGGACATCTTGAAGCATATTGGCCTATTTTTCCACAACTAAAAAGTTTGAAAGGAAATTTAACTATGTACTTACCGGTGCCCTTTTTCATCCTTCTCACAAATTTAGCTTCTTCATCATCAAGATCATCATGATCTGAATCTTCAATCTTCTCTGATTTTCCAGCCTTAAAAGTAGTATCCACTTTCACACTAGTATTCAAACCAAACTCTCTCATTTCAAATGCAGTTAATGTACCATACAACTAATCTCTAGTGTAAGTATTAAAATTTGCAATTTCCTTAATAGTAGAAACTTTATGACTATAAGATTTAGAAAGAGTTCTAATAATTTTCTTTACCAATTTAGGTTCTTTGACCTTTCCTCCAAGACCTTTGATAGCACTAATAATTTCATCAACTCTCTGCATATATCTTGTGATATTTTCTTCTTCAAACATTTTCAAGTTCTCAAATTATATCTTCAAACTCTGCATCTTAGCATGTTTAACCTTATCATATCCTTCCTAAATACTTTCTAGCTTATCCCATATTTCTTTAGTAGTTTTCAAATCCACAAGTTTCACTAATTCAAAATTTGCAAGACTACTCAAGAGAACAAACCTTGATTTACCATTTGTTTCATAGGCCTTGATCTCATCACTTGTGCTCACTCCATTTGTAGGTATAGTGTACTTAGTCTTCACTGATTGCCATACATCATATCTAGTAATTAGTCTTATCAGATAGCCTTCCATATTCACCCTACATAATGCATAGTATGTGCCATCAAACATAGGGATCTCCTTCTTGTTCACCATCATAGATCTACCTCAAGTTGTTAAGCTTTTGTCTGAGAACCTTGCTCTAATATTGACTATTAAATGAACAATATAGCTAAGGGGGGGGTGAATCAATTTTATCTTATCAAAACATCAAAACCCTCATTAACATTTAGATCCACAAGAATTCATTAAACCTTTAATTTTTTATGATGAATTAGCATGAAAAGAAAATAACAAAAACTAAAATAACTTTGACGGGGGTGCTAACCCGAGACACAGAATATCACAAACAAAACCAGACAATATTAATGTATTTAGAATAATGAAATTCTTACATGCAGAGGATCCCAAATCCTCGAGTCCTGTGATACATGCCCTTACAAAAAATTATAGAAGTTCCCTTTTCTCAATATGCACTGTGTTCCCCAAAAGCCCCAAAAAAAATAAAAAAATAAAAAAATGGCCCATAAATAACTCCTTTTCAGTTTGGAGCCAATAAAAAAATTCGAATTATGAGTTTTAGCAATTTGGCATGGAAAATTACAAATTCAAATTCAAATTTTAAAACCACATTCAAAAATTAGCACATTTTTGAAAATGCACCAACTTCTAGGAGCCATAACTTTTGATCTGGGACTCCCTTTGACAAACCGTTTGAACCGTTGGAAAGGTCTCAAAGTGAAGAACGTGCTATAAACTAGCTTTTCTGATTCTAATGATTTATGGGCCTATATGGGACCGTTTAGTGCCTCAAACTAGACTTGAAATATTTTTTAGGGAAAAAAGCAAAAACTGAAACTTGAATAACTTTCAAACCGAGAATGATCTTGACCTGATTATTTTGCCAAAGTGCTTATTTTTCTGTCCCAAAGCTTCCCTTAAATTGCTTCCTCCTCATGCCTTCAAATTCACACCTGCTAAAAATAGCAATTGAGCAGAAAAAGTAGAAAATTAGTTCTAAAAGTTGGGAATTCTTATTTGAAGAAAAAGGGTATCCAAAAATGCAAAAACATCTACAAAAAGCTAAAAGAAAGTAAAGATATTTTTGCATGATGTCAAATTGCATTGACACCACTAGATGCTCCTACATTAGACACCCAGGGTAATTTGAGAAGTGACCCTGTCATGTCTCTGATGGTTGAGGAAAACCCAAATGGTCAACCTCTGCCTTAGACAACCAGGATGAATCTTCCACTGGCCTTCCCCTCCACTTCACCAGATATTCTTCATATTGCCTATTTCTGGTACTCCTTCCCACATGACTATCCAAGATTTCTTCAATCTCCCCCTCTGAAGTAGGTGATAGAATGCCACATTGGTCCATTGCTGGTACTTCCATTGTGCCACCTTCATGATACTCTATCAAATCTGAAATGTTGAACACAGGGAAATGTTGACTCCATTCTGAAATTCTACCTCATATGCGTTCCCTAAATCATGCCTCTTCAAAATCTTACAAGGACTAAACTTCTTCATCTTCAATTTGTTATAGGTTTCCACTGGAAACCTTTCTTTCCTCAAGTGGACCATCACTTCATCACCAATCTAAAACTCCTTATTCCTCCTCTTTTGATCTTCCTTAGCCTTATACTGCATATTTGTCTTGTTAATATGTTCTCTTACCTTATCATGTATATTCTTGATGTGCTCTGCAAATTCTTCAACTTTGGCACTTGTCTTCTTCTCTTGGTCCATCTTTCTTAATTCTGGAGCTGTCCTGGGACTGCCTCCATACATAATCTAGAATAGTAATCTACCAGTGCTTCTATTGACAGAATTGTTGTAAGAAAATTTTTCCTGGGGTAAGATCAAGTCTCATCCCTTGGGTTTATCTCCTACCAATAATCTTAGTAGGTTACCCAAACTCCTATTCACAAACTCAGTCTTCCCATCAGTCTCTGGATGGTGTGCAAAAATGAACTTTAACTCTATTTTCAACTTCTTCCACAAGGTCCTCCAAAAGTATCCAACAAATTTGGTGTCATGATCTGAGACTATATTCTTTGGTAGACCATGTAGCCTCACCACCTCTCTAAATAACAAGTCAGCAATGTGTATTGCATCATGGGTCTTTTGGCATGGAATAAAATGTGACATCTTCAAAAACCTATCAACTACCACAAATACTAAATCATTCCCTCTTTGTGTCCTTGGAAAACCAATAACAAAGTCCATACTTATATCCTCCCATAGCCTCTCTAGTATAGGTAAGGGTTGATACAACCCTGTATTCTCTCTCACTCCTTTAGCCATTTGACATACCTTGCAACCTTGCACAAAATTCTTCACATCATGTGATAACTGAGGCCAATAATAATGCTCCTTGATAATGGAAATGGTCTTATCCCAAACAAAATTTCCTGCCATTCCTCCACTATGCTTCTCCTTTATCAGGTTCTCCCTCATGGAACTCCTTAGAATACACAATTGACTTCCCTTAAACAACATGCCATCCTGGATTATAAAATCCAACCACTTTTTCATGTCAACTGTAATAGGCTCCTTGCAAGCTTTCCAAGCCTCTGCAAAATTAGGATCTTCTAGATATAATGTCTTGAGTTCATTGAACCCAACCACCTAGATCTACATTTCTGTAAACAATGTCTACCTCCTACTCAAGGCATCTGCATCTCTATTAGACCTCCCACTCCTATGCTTCTAAGAAAAAGTATAACTCTACAAAAAAATTACCCATTTCAAATGTCTTTGATTCAATTTGCCTTGGCTATTGAGGTATTGTAATGCTTGATGATCAGTATACAAAAAAACTTCATTTGGCAATAGATAATGCCTCCATTTATTTAATTCCTAAACTATTGAATAGAATTCTTGATCATACACAATACTTTTTCTTTGCATCACTTAAATTTTCATTGAAATATGCAATGGGCTTACCTTCTTGGCTCAAAACAACTCCAATGGTATTACCACTGGCATCACAATCCACCTGAAACACCTTATTGAAATCGAGAAGAGCTAAAATAGGTTGCGATGTCACCCTCTTTTTCAACATGTCAAAAAATTTTGCTGCTCTAGTGCTCCACTTGAACTCTTTTCTATCCCCTCTCATTGTTTTAGTTAGGGGTGCACAAATACTACTGAAGTTTCTAATGAACTTTCTGTAAAAGCTGGCCAAACCATGGAAAGATCTCACCTCAGTAGCAATTCTTGGGGTCGGCCATTCCAGAATAGCCTTCACCTTCTTTGGGGTCCATCTTAAGACCTTCCACCGAGACAACAAACCTCAAGTACACTAACTCCCTCTTCACAAAACTACACTTATTTAAATTATTCAATAAACTCTCCTCTCTTAAATTCTCAAAGTCTCTATGAATATGTATTAAATGCTCATCCAGTGACTTACTAAAAATCAAAATATCATCAAAATACACAATAATAAATTTTCCCAGAAATTCCTTTAGTACCTCATTCATGAGCCACATGAATTTTCTCGATGTATTGGTTAGCCCAAAAGGAATGACTAACCACTCATACAAGCCCTCTTTGGTCTTGAAGGTGGTCTTCCATTCATCTCCCTCTTGAATCCGGATTTGGTGATATCCACTCTTTAGACCTATCTTTGTGAAGTATTGAGCTCCACTCAAACAATCCATCAAGTCTACCATCCTTGGCAGGGGAAATCTGTACTTGATCATTATTTTGTTTATGGCTCGGGAGTCTGTACACATCCTCCACTCCCCATCCTTCTTTAGTGCTAGTACTATAGTTACTGCACATGGACTCAAACTCTCTCGAATCAAACCCTTTCTCAACAACTCCTGAACTTGTCTGTTTAACTCCTCATTTTTTGTAGGAGTCATTCTATGAGCTATCTTATTTGGAAAAATGGCTCTGGGGATCAAGTCAATCTGATGATTGATCTTCCTCACTAGTGGTAAACCCTCAAGTACGTTATTAGAAACAATATCCTGAAACTCATTCAATATTCCAAAAACTTCTACTGGCACCTTCTCACTATCTTCCTTATCCATTCTGGGAATCAATGCATAACACATACACTCATGCTTCATGCCTTCTAAAAACTTCCTTCCATCAACAAAACAAATTCTAGCACTACTAAATACCTTTTATTCGGCCTCCTTAAGGGGTTTCAACTTATGGCAGATTCCATCCTTCATCAGGGAATAAGTGTTTGTATGGACATCATGTATAACTCTCTTGTCAAACTACCACAACCTCCCCAACAACATGTGACATGCATCCATGAGGATGATATCATAAAGTACCTCATCACAATAGCTTCCAATCTTGAACTTCACTAGGAACTGCTCATTAACCAAAAATTTGTGGTATTTCTACAACCAGGCAATCTGATATGGATGTGGATCATTTCCCTCTTCAGCTTCAACTTCATAACTGTCTCTTCTAACACTAGATTATTGGTGCTCCCACTTTCAATAAGGACATCACAACATTTGTCTTCACACTTGCATCTTGTGCGAAATAAATTCTTCCTTTGTTCTAGCTCCTTCTCTTCATTCACCAAGGCTCTTCTAACCACTAGGTCTTCTCCCCTTTCAACATCATCTGAATGCTCAGATTGAGCCTCCTCATCTGCATGCACAACCCTTGCATGAACTTTCAGCCTTTTTTTTGTCCTTCCTTGGTGTTGTGGACATTCATAGGCTCGATACCCTTCTTCACCACACTAGAAGCAAGTCCCTCTGAAACCACCTCTTCTGGATCCTTGTCCAGATATTCCTCATCCTCTACCTCTTTGATCACCACTGTTTTGATCATGAGTGTGGTAGAAGTTATCATTCTTCTGGCTTCGGCTGGTACCCACATCTTAATTTTTCTTCTCATCCTCATTTCAATTTCTCAAAGATCTTCCACTACCCCTTCCTCTTTGACCTCCTCATCCTTTTTGCTTGTTATCAAATCTTTTGTTCAACTTCTCTTCAAATCTCAGAGAAAATTGGTATGCATCCTCAATGGTGGTCATTCTGAATAGGCTTAGCTCCTCTTGAATGCTCATTCGTAACCCATTAAGATAACAGGCTACCTTCTCCTTGTTGGCCTCTACATGGCCCATTCTGATGATCATCTTGTGAAAATATTCTATGTATTCTTTCACAAATCTGTTTCCTTGCTTCAACCCTTGCAATTTCTTTAGTAGATCTAACTCATAGTCCACTGGTATGAACTGCTTCTTTAGTTTCTCCACCATGCGATCCCATCTGATGATCTTCCCTTTTCCTCTTTGATTTCTCTCCAATTGGACCTCTTTCCACCAAATATTTGCATGGCCTTTCAACTTTGTTTTTGCAAACTTAACCCGATTTGGGTCCTCTATTTATTCATACTCGAAATACTCTTCCAACTCATTGATCTAGTCGATCAACTCTTCTGAGTTCAGACTTTCGAAAAAAATAGGAACTTCTACTAGGTCTTTTTTCTGATGTTTGAAATGGCCCTTATCAGCTATAGTTGATCTTGATGAATCACTTATTCTTCCTCTTCTGCATCTGGATCTTCCACCTCTTCTTCATTCTTATTTTCTTCTCTTCTTCTCAGGTTTAACCCTCTTCTCATCTCTTCCTACAACGCATCAATTTATCTTTGGAAGGCTCTGAAACCCTCAACCACCAATGGATCTCTTCCACCAACATTTTTGGAACATCTAGCACCACCATGCCTACCACACATCAGTGTTGGAGGCATCTTGAATATCTCGAATCCACAATGATGGTCCTGGTGTGAACTGCCTCAAGATTGATGATCTATCCACACGCTCAAGAAAACTAGCTCTGATACCACCTGACGAGGGTGCTAACCCAAGACACATAATATCACAAAAAAAACCAAAGAATATTATTGTATTCAAAATAATGAAATGCTTACATTTAGAGGATCCCAAATCCCCAAGTCTTGTGATACATGCCCTTTTCTCAATATGCACTATGTTCCCCAAAAGCCCCCCTCCCCCCCAAAAATTCAGAAACTGGCCCATAAATAACTCCTTTTCGATTTGGAGTCAAAAAAAACATTCAAATTATGAGTTTTAGTGGTTTGGCACCAAAAATTACAAATTCAAGTTCAAATTTTAAAACCACATTCGAAAATTAGCAAATTTTTGAAAATGCACCAACTTCTGAGAGCCATAACTTTTGATCTGGGACTCCGTTTGACAAACCGTTTGAACTGTTGGAAAGGCCTCAAAGGTAAGAACATGCAAAGAACCAGATTTTTTGGTTCTAAAAACTTATTGGCCCATAAGATACCATTTAGTGCCTCAAACTGGGCTCCAAATATTTTTCAAGGCAAAAAGCAAAAACTAAAACTTGAATACTTTCAAACTGGGAATGATCTTGACCCGATTATTTCACCAAAGTGCTTATTTTTCTATCTTGAAGCTTCCCTTAAATTTTTGCCTCTTCACACCTTCAAATTCATACCTGCTAAAAATAGCAGTTGAGCAAAACAAGCAGAAAAGCAATTCTGAAAGTTGGGAATTCTTATTCAATGAAAAATGTATCTAGAAATGAAAAAACATCTACAAAAAGCTAAAGAAAGTAAATATACTTTTGGGTGATGCCGGATTGCCCTTACACCACTAGATGCTCTTGAATCAAACTTTAACACCATGCACAAGACAATACCATATTTACGTGGAAAAAAACAAGATGGGAAAAACCACAATGAGGATTAGCTCACAATATAAGTAATTACAAAACCGGTTACACAGGCTCACTAGTAGAATAGGACACACTATCCAAAAAGGCTCACAACTAGGGCTCACTATAGAAATGAAAAAGATGATAGAGAAGAAATGTTACATAGAGAACATTATCTCAATATAAGAAAAATTCCACCACAATATCTCCAACACCTTCACAGTTTGATTGAATGATTGCAGACACCTTCTACTCACTACATCCAATAATCCAACACTTGAAATTTCTCACTGCTCTACTTAATTTCACATCACTCACATCATATACTTTTTGCATTCATCTATCTTGACCGCCTTCAACAATTCAACTCATACTTATACCATCCTCAACCTTGAAACCCTCTCCAAGGTTGGCAATGCACCTAAAACATGTAAATTCAAATTAGGTCAACGCCAAAACACTTTCATGGTGGGTAGAAGTAAATGAGGACCACATAAAAACTTAATTAGGACCCAAATTAACAACACCACTTACACACACTACCACACACAATTTGTATCCTGCACATGTAGTGTAAACACTAGGTCGACAGCTGCTCGTGCAAACACCATTAAAATTTTAAGTACAAACTTTATCAAACTCAAGATGACTTGCAAACCACACATCATGCTTGAAAATGATCTAGAATATTTCTCAAACACCTTGAAATCTAACAAAATTCTTCACAACAACTTCCACTTGAAGAATGTACAAGTTTTGTACACTCAAACAAATTTGTCAGACATTATTACTTGAAAAATTATCTTCTGAAGAACCAAAACTCAAATCCTCTTGATTGAGGTAAACTACCAACATCATCAAAACTCCTTCAGAATTGAAAGACCTGAAGAACAACTATGGAGAAATGTGGATAAAAAAAATTCTCCCAAACACCTCTACAATGCATAGTCACACATTGGTGAAGACAACTTCTATTGTATGATGATCCAACATACCATCTCTTGAATATAACGTCTTTGATCATCTCTCACCAACATATATGAATCACCCAGACAAATATTCAACCTAGAAGAAATTTGGAGCAACACTAGAACACCTCTTTCTAACCCAAAAGAACACTTCAACACTATGTTTCCTCTTTTTATCAATTTTTGTCAAAAGCACTTGGAAACCAAGCACCAAAGACACATTCACAATATTTTCAACACTACCATAACCATAAACATAAGCTTATCAAAGTAAAAATAGAGGTTAACACCACTAGCTTAATTGATGACACATAATGCAACAAATTAAAGCATAGGTAACACCAACTATTCATCTTCAACACATATAGTTGACACCAATGCTAACACAAGCTTGTTGACATCAATGATAACTCCAATCTCCACATACTTGCAACATATATTTGAATTTTGTTATTTTTTTAGAATATTTGAGGATATTCTTTTTTATTTTTTGTTTATTTGAATGTTTTTTGATTTTATGTTTATTTAAATTTTATTGTATTTTTCATTTATTTGGATTCATTTGGATTTTTTATTTATTTGAATATTTTTGGATATTTTTGCTTATTTGAATGTTGTTGGAATTTTTATTGATTTTTCAGTGATGAACAAAGATCCAATCTTCTAATTAGGTTTAGGAATATACCCCTAGTTAGATGCAAGATCATTTATTATGGACTAAATGAGGTGATCCTAGGACAATGCAAGATGATAGACTAGTGATAGATACTGATTGAATACCAATCCATGCTAGGGGTGTTGATGGATATATATAATAGGGGGACGGATGAATTGGATTTGATTATGGGTGAGATGGGAAAGACCTTTGATATATGGTGGATGGTGCTTATTTACACATGGTGCCTATTTGTCAAATTTTCACCAAGGTACTTGTCCAAAGTGCCACCAAAGTGGTTTTCACTAGAGGTTGATTTTTCTCTTTACTATTTTATCCTTTTTGTATTCTTTTGATATTTTCTATATTTTCTATTTTTTGATGTTTCCTATATTTTTATTTTATTTTTTGAATAAGATACCCCCAATAGGTTAAGAATATCACCATTTGAGGTGACTAAATTTGATAGGCTCTTGTAAGGGTCCACATTTAGGTGTTCCTAATTGATAATCCCCAAATCCATAGCTTTTGGTAAAAAAGAATTGTCCTAACCAATTAGGTTCAAACATTCCTTTGCTATCCTAACCCAATTGATTCTTTTGATTCTCTTTAAGGACTAGATCCCTTGGAATTTTTAACCCTTGATTTTCTTATTATATTTTTGACAAATAAATTTTTGATATGATTGAAGATGGTTAAGTTATTGAAGACGTTGTTCTTGAAATAAATCTAGCTCATTCAGTCTGTACACTCGACATTCTTCATCATTGATAAGGTGTTGCAATGAGACCCTCAATGATGGAACATCATACTCAATATGTAAGATGGATTTGTTGGGAAACAAGGATAAATAACTGATATTGGGGGGTGAATCAGTTGTCACTAAAATAAAACTTATTCTACTTTAGTCAAACTTTAATCTCAGATCTGATAATTAACAGTGAAAGAATAAATCAGTAATATATTAGAGACACATGAACATCAAGATTTTATATGTGGAAACCCTGTTAGGGGGAAAAACATGGTGGATGTTAGTCCACAAGATTATACCCTGTTAGAAGTATAATGAAGAATGAATAAGGAATGCACTTGCATTCAGGAACACTGCCTAGAGCTTATTGCTCAAAGGAAGGCTCACTACCTTACATAGAATAATCAGATTAAATCCATCTGATGAACATGAACTGAGAAATTAGCTTCTTCACAAGCCTAATTACAGTTCTGATTAGGCACAAATACACTTTGCTCAACCTTCTTCACACTCTTCTTTTCTCCTGAATGATTTGACCTTTATTTGCAAATTATTTCACATACATACACTGAGCATACATCAAAATGAGGAAAACATCCACTCTTATATATCCACCACACAGATTTACATCAACTACTTTGTCAGCCACAAATAAATAATAAATTACAACTGTCAGCCTCAATACACAAATAAATCTTAATGCACACCAACACAAGTCGGTCACAACATAGTGAGGACTCAAATAAACACCTTCGAACATGCCAAACAATAAAATATTAATCCTCATGGATCCACAACATGTTGGCCAAGAACATGAAAACTCGAGCACACATTGGAAAAATCTTCGATCATGAACACTTCGATCAATGCGGACGTACATAACTAATAGATCATGATCTAGAATCATCAATGAACATCATAGGAACATGTGCAACAACTGAAATTTCTATAATTTCATCCTCTTCATCCAAGAACACCAGCTATAGTAACATAATGACTGTAGGAACATAGAAATTCATAACTTTCTCAAATCTTGATGTGTACCACTGAAACTTTCAGACAACATAATAGATAGATTGAGAAAAGAACCCTTTAGTGTGAACCACCTGATTATCAACTTACAACACTTACCATCACTCTGACCTTCTCAACTTCACTAGTTGTCTACAACATATTTTTTTACAATTTTCTCAATCTCCTCGATATATATAGCCTTAAGCATCACCAATGCTAATAGTGTTGACATCAATGACAACCACATATCAACAATACAACCACAACATCCAACAGGCTTCAGTACCACAAACCAAGGAGTATGGTGTGGCATTGGTAGGTGTTCTAATACCTGTTTGGTAAGCCCATAAGGCAAGATTTAGTTGTAATTTCCAATCATGGCTAGCATCATTAACATTATTTTTTTCATATTTTCAAGATATTCTTGTTAGATGCTTCTACTTTTCAGTTTCCTTTAGAATAGTAGGGTGTGGAAAAATGATTTTGGATATGGAACTAAGTGAAAATATATCTAACATCCTAAATTTTAAAGGGTGTTTCATTATTTCTAATGATAGCTTGTGGCACACCATACCAAAAAATTAAGTAGTTTAAGATAAACTTGGAAATTTTCTTTTCGATAATGTAGGTTAGAGGAATAGACTCAATCCACTTTGTGAAATACTCAGTGGAAGTGATGATAAAATTATGGCCATTAGAAGTGTGTAAGGAGGGATTAGAAAGATGGAAATACAACAATGAAAACAAATAAATGAAATCAAAGAAAGTTAAATCCCAACCTACTCATGGAATGTGATTATAGGGAAATGAATTCAATCAAGAAATGCTGACACAAATGAGAACATAAATGAATTAAAAAAATTCTAATTTTACCATCCCATGTCGAAGTGTGTTCATAGTGAGGATGTTAGGTTGCTTGATCAATACGAAGCCTCCATTGTTGTTGAAATCTCAAAGGTAGGAGTAGCGATTTCAAATACAAATGTGCTAAATGTACTTTAATGGATATTTTGACATAACCTTCCACAAATTCTCTAGATTATCTGATTGTTTTTTAGAAGGAAGAAGGTTGTTTTATATATTTTTAGTTTTTAGATGAATGATCAAGACTCAACAATGAAATATATTGATCAACGGTTGAGAACCATTGAGAGGAAAGATATTGATAAGTTAACTCCTTTGATTGATTCAATTAAGGATTTTAATTGAATAATTAGTGGGATTAGATGGAATGATTCTTGGGATTGAAGAAACCAAATTGAGTGTTTAGTGGGATTGAAGAAGTCAAGTTGAGTTAGGAAATAGATTGAGAAATCCGTGGTCATGATTTATTCGATCAAGATATGTGAGGATGTATTAATTATTTTAATAATTAATTAATATTTGAGAGGAATGTGAAAGTTGCATTTGACTTTAACAAATTAACATATATTTATTTTTTGACCATGTTGAGTGATTTTGAATAATTGGTTCAATTATTCAAATTTGGAGAAGGTAAAGTGGATTAATTAAATAATTAAAGATAACTATTTAATTAATTTAAATGAATAAGTAGTGTTAGTGACATAATTAAATAACTTGTGTTTATTTAATTAATCGGGAGGAATAAGGCTAAATTAGATGATGACATAATGAATTAATTAAATAATTTGAGATTATTTAATTAATAGAGGAAAATAGGGTTAATGATGCAAATGATGTTAAAAAGGGGATTAATGATGTTAATAAAGTGATATGCAATAGTGATAATGAAAGTGATGTCAATAATGGAAAAATGAAATTTAGGATATATGTGATATGCATTAGGTCATTTTAACATGTCTACATTTTCCCCCTCTTTGACACAAAGTACTAGTTGCAATGTTTCAAAGAATTCTATGTTCAGATCTGTAATGATGGATTTTCTGCAAGATAGATTGTTAGTAACATATGCATGCATGTAAATTAATTAAATCCAACAAAGCGAGAGAATGCATAGGAGAAATAAAAAAAGAAACAAGAAGCAACTTCACCCAATCTTTCCTCCTCCATGGATGACATCCATTGCACCTTCTTAGCTTGCTGTGATGAAGAGTGTGCCCTCAGATTTGATGAGCAAACTTCTATAAATGGACTAGCCCTAAACAAAGCTTTGAAGGATTTTGTATAAACAAAATTCAAAACGAAGTTAAATCTAGAATGCAAGTAGTTAAGCAAGAATGTAAAAGATCAAGAAGCCTAGAGATTAAAAGCTGATAATAATAAGATATTGCAAATATTAAGAGATCACAATATTAAGAGATCGCAATATTAAGAGATGTCGAAAATGAGGACAAGATTTCCATTTTATAGAAAATGAAATCTTGAACGGACAAATAAGATTGAAGATTGAGAAAAATGCCCTAGAATCAATGGTCAAGATTCAAAATGGCCACTCTCAATTAGGGTTAGGGTAAAATTTTCAAATGAGTGGACAAGATTTAATTTAAGAAATTAAATCAAGGATAGAGAATGAATGTGACAGTGAGATGAAATTAGTAAAAATCAAAAGATAAGAAGATGAGATTTTAGAAAATCAGTAATTTTAGCAATTACTTGATTTGTAGAAGAATATTTCCATTTTGAATTAAAATTAATTCAAAATATGGATTTTGTGAAATAGTAAGTAATTGATTTAAAATTAATTACTAAAAGAAGAAGCAGTTAACCATGTGAAGTTATTTTAAATAAATTGTTTTATTTAAAAAGAGGGAAATGTCACATAAGACAATTAAATAATTAGAAATAAATTATTTAATTCAGAAGAGGTAATTGATTTAATTAAATAAACTAATAAATATATTTAATTAAAAGAAGATTTTGGGAATTAGTGACATATTAAATAAATATATTTATTTAATAATCAAGAGGACATTAATGACAAAGATTAATTAAATAAACTAAGACTTTATTTAATTATGAGAAGACTTTAGATAATTAGTGACACATTAAATAAATAAATCAGAATATTTATTTAACAATCATCAAGTATAAAAGGGGTCATGAATTAATTAAACAAGATAGATTTTCTGCAAGATAGATTGTTAGTAACATATGCATGCATGTAAATTAATTAAATCCAACAAAGCAATAAAATGCATAGGAGAAATAAGAAAAGAAACAAGAAGAAACTTCACCCAATCTTTCCTCCTCCATGGCTGACTTCCATTGCATCTTCTTAGCTTGTTGTGATGAAGAGTGTGCCCTCAGATTTTGATGAACAAACTTCTATGATGTTGACTATCCCTAAACAAAGCTTTGAAGGATTTCCTAAGTACTATTTGCAAAAGAAATTTAATTCTAGAATGCAAGTAGCTAAATGATAAACAAGAATGCAAGAAGAAAGTTAAGAGATTAAATGATTTCTCCAATTGTCTAAGATGCTTGAAAATGAGGACAAAACTAACAATTTATAAAAAATACAATTTTGGATGGATGGATGAGATTGAAGATTGAGAAAATGCCCTAGAATTAATGGTTAAGATTCAAAATGACAACTCTCAATTAGGGTTAGGGTAAAATTATCGAACGAGTGGACAATATTTAATATAAGAAATTAAATCAAGGATGGAGAATGAATGTGACATTGAGATGAAATTAGTTAAAATCAAAAGATAAGAAGATGAGATTTTAGGAAATCAGTAATTTTATCAATTACCCAGTTTGTAGAAGAATATTTCCATTTTGAATTAAAATTAATTCAAAATATGGATTTTGTGAAATAATAAGTAATTGATTTAAAATTAACTACTAAAAGAAGAAGCAGTTAACCTTGTGAAGTTATTTTAAATAAATTGTTTTATTTAAAAAGAGGGAAATGCCACATAAGGCAATTAAATAATTAGAAATAATTATTTAATTTAGAAGAGGTAATTGATTTAATTAAATAAACTAATAAATCTATTTAATTAAAAGAAGATTTTAGGAATTAGTGACTTTAAATAAATATATTTATTTAATAATCAAGAGGACATTAATGACAAAGATTAATTAAATAAACTGAGACTTTATATTCAATTATGAGAAGAATTTAGATAATTAGTGACACATTAAATAAATAAATCAGAATATTTATTTAATGATAAGGAAGAATAAAAAGGGGTCATGAATTAATTAAACAATTATAAATTATTTAATTAATAGTTGAAAATGTCAGAATTATGCTAGGACGAAAAGGTGGTAAAATAGTGCTTGCAAGCCTTGGTCATTTTTATGTGTCTACATTTTCCCCTCTTTGTCATAATGCAGTTTATCATGTTATGGCAAAGAAAGCAAGTCCAGAATATGCCCCAGCGAAGGTATGGAGTGCCTATGCCCCCTTGAGAAATTTTTTGAATCTTGACCCGAGGTCAGAAAAATTTGGAAAGTGTCGATTAAAAAATTTAATGACAAGAGAAACAACAGTGTGATCAGATTCCAGAATGGAGGACACTAAGCTAGCCAGAATTCTAGACAAAGATGATCAAATGAGCCTCCAGTACAAACTCACTAGGTCAAAACCCTGATTTTCAACCTATAAATAGGTTGAAAAAGCAAAACCAAGTGTCATTTTCACATTTGCTATTTAGAATTTTCAAAGATAAGAGCTTAAAGAGACGATGGTAGTTCCCTCGACAGACCACCATGGCTACCACGTGCGGACCTTCTGACGACCCAAGGGTGCAAAGGCACCGGTAAGTACCCTATCCCACTTGTAATTTTTTCAAATTTCATGTATTTATTAGGGTTTTTAGGGGATAAAAAAATGCATTGCGATGAAAATGCTATCGCGTAAGCCGCAATTGACTTCACATTTCACACATTTTTTTGTGTCATGACACAAGTGCACTAGGTAGATAGGTTAATGCTTAAAAAGCCACATTTGATAGGGGAAACAATGCAAAATGTCAAAATGTGATGCAAGTGCAGTGTTTGCGATGCATCTACAATGCTGCGATGCAAAATCCAAGTGGAATGATGCAAGTGCCATAAAATGATGTATTTGTGTTGTCAAATGACACAATCATTGTGGGACTACACAATTTCCACATAGAACAATGCATTTGATTTATTGTGACAAAACTACCAGGTGTAGAGCCGCATGTGATAAACTGCGACGCATTTGCAGTCAACATGACGCAATTACCGTTGACCAATGTTGACCAGTGTTGACTTTTCTTATTCCATTGTTAGATGCACCTTTGATTTCTCAATAGTAATAATGTTCCCATAATGTTGACCCATCTGTGCTAATTCTGTTTTCTGCATGTGCAGAGACTATTAGTGTTGATATATACATGAGAGTTCAGACTAGCAATGTATGCCTTTAAAGACTGCCTAAGTGATAGGGAGAGACAACGATTGATGACACTAGGATTATACTATATCACCTACATGCCCATTATTCGAGAAAACAAGGGCCTACTAACAACACTCTATGAGAGGTGGCATTCTAAGACTTGTTCCTTTCAGCTTCCCATAGGAGAGGCCATAGTGACCCTGGAAAATGTTTATTGCATTCTTCACATCTCAATCAGTAGGGAGAGGGTTATATATGATCCAAACCAAGGATTACATGCCCTATCAGAGATGTACGAGGATTTTGGTGGTGCTGGTATAGGTATCGACAGTTATGAAATTGGCTGGGATGTTGTGGCCAACTAGTTTCCAAGGTGGGATGCCATGCTCATGACACTGATTGCTGGAGTATTGATTTTGGATCATCGTGGTCATGGATTTCCGATTGGATGGGGAGAGGTACTAGTTCACATGCGAGGTCAAAGGACCATTTTTTCTTGGGGACTTTGCTTGTTGACCATGTTATACCATTAGCTCCATGAGGTAGTCTATCATCAGGGTCAGAGTATCAGCAGCAGTACCACACTTCTTATGATTTGGGCATGGGAGCACATTCTCATTTTTCAGCCACCAGTATAGATTCAGCAGTTGGGCGATGGGATGCCCTATGTCTATCCTTATACAGGTTTAGTTAGTCAGATTCATGTGGGAGATACCAATTATTGGCATCACCAGATTGACACCATGCTTTATTTTCTCTGGAGGCCCTATAGGGATTGTGGTCAGTGGCCAAATGAGGATGGTCACTTGTCATTGTGCAAATAAATCTGATATTTGATTGGCCGAACACTTCAAAGCCAGTGGATCATTGAGATGTACCTACCCCAATGGGTACTATAGCAGTTCAGGGAGCAGTAGGATGTGCCAATAGGCACCGTAGAGTATGCACGGTCCTCTAGAGAGACCATATGGGGGCTGCCTATAGCAGTGACAGTGGTCGAGAAATAGGTAGATGGTCTTGTTGCACTTTAGTGGATGTGGAGGGGAGGTCCAGTAGATGCAGGGAGATTTATCGAGTTTGACACCTGGTGGCAGATTCACAGACCTATTCCATTGACAGATCTAGATGGTTAGCCTACTATAGATTGAAGATCAATTATCCCACAGGTGCGAAGAAGAGGTCAAGGTGGAAAGGGCTTGAATTTAGACACTTTTCATGTTTTGATATTTGAGCCTACGAGCTCCCTTTTTGGGATATCCTATGACTCTATCCTGTGACATTACATTTTTGCAAGGTTATATATATGCGATGCAGTTTTGATGTGGCCTATATGATTCTATGCATTATGGTGTTTTTATGATTTATCAGATGTGATGTGATGCTTTTACAATGCTTATGAGATGTATGGATGTTATGTTTATGCTTATGAATGCAATTATGGATGTGGTTATGTATGTATGCGTTGTGTAATGTGATTGTTATATGTTAATGCAAATAATATTTATGATGCCTATATATTGATGCAGATGATGGTTTTAGGATGTGAGATGGATGGATGTAAATGATAGTGTTATGCAATGTGAATTATGATATTTGATGTATGCAGATGTGAAATGTGAATATGAAATGCTCATATGATCTCGTATGCAACTTTATTTTTTTTGTATGTCATAGGTTATCATCAAAGAATGAGAGAAGAGAAGACGAAGATGGATGTTAGTGCGCAAAAAAAAATCCTTCAAAAATTTGCTATAGTGCTATCCTAGTTGTTGCTCTTAATCATCATTGGGCGAAAATTTCATGATGGTCGACAAACACTATGATATGACGTAGATCAATAGTGTGCAATCTCGAACCATCATGTAGATCAATAGTCATAGATAAGGATGATCATGACTCATACAAGAAACATAATTTTCCCTAGTCATTTTGTCATGACCAACCGCCAAAAAAACCAGACCAATCATGAGACATCGCTGCTTCTCTAAATCCTGATGTCAAGACATCCTTGAGAAACTAGCCACATGATAGTAAAAAACAGACAAGAAAATCATTGTACTACATCGTTGCTTCTCTAAATCCTGAAGTTAGGACATCCTTGAGAAACCAATAGCAGGGTGATCATAAAAAGACAAGGATAATCATCATGATATGTCGTGGCTCCTATGCCATAAGGAACTAATATCCTGATAACCATCAAAAAGACAAATAAAGTTTGTAAGGTGTTTGCCAAGTGTTTTAATGTCAAGTGTTTCCAAATATCAAGTGATATCAAATTTAGGAAGGACACATCCTGAATGGCATTGATATCTAGGAGATTGATTCTCGGAGTTAGGAGAATCCATTAAAATGCTAGATGATGATGACGATGCTTAGGAAGGACACATCCAAAAGCATAAAGAAATGACAAGAGTTATTTTTCAGAAGGACACATCTAAAGAAGAACCCAAAATTTTTCCAGGGTAAAGTATCTTGATAGAATTTGATTACATGTCACTGCTGACATGCTGAATTGACCAAAAGTGTTGATGAAATAGATTGTTGATAGACTGCCTACTCAGGATTGATAGAAGATTTGTGTGATTTCAAGGTAGTTGGATGTGTGTAAAAATGTTGTGCCATGAACCCTAATGGACTGACCTAGTGCGGCCTTGGGGAATCATTGATTGATGGCCTGGCCTACGTCATGCACTTAGAGACCTCGTAGTTTGACATGACCAATGACCTTTTCCAAAGGATAGAAGTTTGAATCATGATTTTATTTTGACAAACCTAGAAAGACTGACCTAATGTCTTGAGGATTCAAAGATGAATCTTACCTACGTAGAAAATGCGTAGAGACAACATAGCTTGGACATGGACAAAAGATTGATTGACATGATCGATTGAATTGTCCAAACAAACATTGACTTTGACTCTGCTTTTGGAATTTCTCACGACATTTTCAAATTTTTAGATTTTTTTTAAGGACTTTTTCAAATTTTTAGGATTTTTTTCAGGACTTTTTTAGGACTTTTTAAGGATGCGGGATCATATGCAACACCCACTACAGTTACACAATAAAGGTCTTTCCCCCAGATAGATCGGCGGTTACCCGAGTCCAATGATATGGAGATAGGAAGACACAAGGAAAAAAACAAGGATATGCAAGGCGTGATGTCAACCAAATGCTAACCATGGCCGGAATTGACAGGACTTAGGATGAATGTCATGAATGTACCCGGTTGTTGTGATTATGGGAAGTGGATAAGGGTTGATTAGAGTAACAGTAGATGGCAAAACAATGATTGACTATGCATGACACCTTTTTGCCAGGTTTTCACCATGGTACTTATCCAAAGCGCCTGTTTGCCAGGTTTTCACTATTGGATGAATTTATTTATTTTTACTGTTTTTGCCATTTTTTTATTTTTTTTGGTGTCACCAAGATGCCTGTTTGCGATTTTTTCTTTATTTTTCAATTTTTTTTTGTATTTTTAGGTTTTTTAGCCAAGCTCTCTGATGCTATGTGTAGAACTTTCATAGATGTAGGATGTTGATGGGTTTTATCAACTATTCTCCGTCAAGTGTGGCCAACTAATAAGCTCCATAACCAAATGCTACAGTAATAATATAAGGACTGAGCCAATTAGCCTCAAACTTTCCAGGCTTTCCACGATCCTCTTGATTTCTTGGATTTTGCATGAGGACCAAATCACCAATTTCAAAATTTCTCACCATTACTCTTTTGTTATAGCTTTGGAAAAGATGATTTTGATATGCCTACAAGTGATTTAAGGCATTTTGTCATCTTTCTTGTAACATTTCTAGCTCATGTAGGTGAGATTGTTTCTACTCTTCATCATCAATCATTCCTTTCAAGGAGACTCAAAGAGAAGGAATTTCGACCTCGATGGGAAATATGGCCTCAGATCCATAAACTAGGGAAAATTGAGTGGCTCTAGTGGGGGTACGAATGCTGGTACAATAGGACCACAAGGCAGGATTAAGTTGTAGGTGCCAATCTCGGCCAGTGTCATTGATGGTCTTCTTAAGAATGCAAAGAATTGTTTTATTTGACGCCTCATCTTGGCCATTACCTTGTGGGTAATATGGGGTGGAGAAATGATGTTGGATGTGAAATTGCTCATAGAGTTCATGAACGTCCTAATTTTTGAATGGACTCCTGTTATTTGTGATGATGGACTGTGGAACACCATACCAGCAAATAATGTAATTTAGGATAAAATTTGATATTTTCTTACTGGTGATGTAAGTGAGAGGGATGGCTTCAATCCACTTAGTAAAGTACTTAGTGGTGGTGATTATGAATTTATGGCCGTTAGAGGAGGATGGATGGATCTTGCCCCCGAGGTCAAGTCCCCATTATGTGAAAGTCCATGCAGAAGTGATCGGTCTCAGTTCCTGTGCAAGTGCGTGAATTAGGTCACTATGCACCTGACATTTTTGACATGTTTTGACAAAATGAAGAGCATATTTTTCTAATGTCGGCCAATAGAATCCAAGTCTAGTGAATTTCCTAGCTAACGTTGGACCACTCGAATGAGATCTACAGATACCTTCATGTACTTCTCATAAATTTGTTTGGACTTAATCAATGTCAAGAAAATGAAGAAGGGTGTTATCAAAGCCATGGTAGTATAGGGTGTCACTGACAATGGTGTGACAGATGGCGTTTCATATAAAGGACTTTATCTGGTTATTGGAAAGGTTGGGTGGTAAGGTTTGGGACTTTAGATAGTCATAAATTTCTTGGTACCAAGGTGAACTGGGACCAACAATCTCACAAACCATTTCTGAGTCTGGGATGTCATATGTTGGCATCAATAGTTGTTCGACTAAGAACTCAAATTGTGGCACATTTTTGAGGATGTCTAATAGAGATCCAATAGTGGCCATTGCATCTGTTGCCTTATTCTATGTCCTGGAAATTTGTTCAAAGGCAATCAATTTGAAATATTTTAGGAAACTATCGACCATTCACTTGTAAGGAAGCAAATTTTCATCCTTTGTTTCATAATCATCATTCACTTGGTTGATAACTAATTGAGAATCCTTAAATACGAGCAATGTCTAAATTTTCCATTTAATTGCGATCTTGAGTCTTGTGACCAATGCTTTGTATTCTACAATGTTATTAGTACAAGGGAAGGTGATCCGAAATGACTTAGGAATTGAATCCCCTTGTGGTGTGATGAACAAGATGCCAGCTCCTGAGCCATGACCAGTGTGGGACCCATCAAAATATAGCTTCCATGGTAATGCAAGTTTTGTATGAAAGATAGACTCATCGAGAAAATCAGTTATTAGTGGATGAGTATCCTAGATGGGTGCATTTGCAAGCTGATCTTCTATTACCTGCCCTTTCATTGCCTTGTGCTCAACATATTGTATGTCACATTCGCTCAATATCATGACCCACTTTGCTAAACGGCCTGTCAGTGCTGCCCGACTTAGGAGATACTTTAGTGGATCAATCTTGGCTGCTAGTTGTGTTTGTTGGCTCAACATGTAATTTCTTAGTTTCTATGCCACAAAGACAACTGCAAGTTATGCATGTTTAATGGTTGTATAGTTCAACTCATATCCTATTAGTGTGTGACTAATATAGTATATGGCTCTTTCTTTTTCCTCATTGTCATTTTGTGCCAATAATGCCCCCAATGCATTTGTAGTTGCCCGAGACATACATGATCAATGGCTTGCCTTCAATAGGCATCATTAGGATAGGTGGTTTCAATAGATATTCTTTGATTTGTTTGAAGGTTTTGTGGCATTTATCTATCCATACAAAGGGGATACTTTTGCGTAATAGGTACTAAAATGGTTGAAACTTGTCTACCAACTATACGATGAAGCATCGGATGGACTATAGTCTGCCCCGAAGTGTTCTCAACTCACTGATTCCTTTTGGTGGAGGCATGTCTAGAATTTCTTTCACTTTTGTAGGATCAACCTCAATGCCTCATCGTGAAACTATGTATCCCAAAAGATTTCCTAAAGTGACTCCAAAGACACATATTTTTGGGTTCAAACAAACCTTGTAATCCTCTAGCCATCTAAAAGATTTGTCCAGGACTTTGAGATGATCTTTCCGTGTCAAATATTTTTCCAAGAGGTCATCCACATAATCTTCCATTAGGATATGCATCATTTCATGAAAGATTGTTGTCATAGCTCTTTGGTATGTGGTGCTTGCATTCTTTAAGCCAAAAGGCATGACATTCCAATAGTATGTTCCAGATGGGTAGGTGAATGTCATTTTTTGTTGATCCTCTGTTGCAATTCAGATTTGGTTATAGCCCGAGAAACCATCCATGAGAGATAGCATCTCATACCCTACTATGAGATCAAAAATCATGTCTATATTTGGTAACGGGAAATCATCTTTTGGGCAAGCCTTATTCAAATCTCTGAAATCCATGCAGATACAAATTTTTCCATTTGGCTTTGTGATAGGGACAATGTTGGATATCTAGTCAGTATAATCTATTGATCTTATGAATCCAGCATACAATAACTTCTTTATTTCATCTTTTACAAGTAGTGCAATATGTGGATGCATTTTCTGCAACTTTTGTTTAACTGGTTTGGTATTTGGAATTAATGAAAGATGATGCAATACCAATTCTAGATCAAGGCCTGGTATGTCTGCATATGACCATGCAAAGTTAACCTTCCTTTCTATGAAGAATTGTTGGAACTCGGGTTTTTCTTCCTCTGTTAATGATGCAGCCAAGAGAACCATTTTGGGATTCTTTGGTGTAGCTATGTTACCTTCAATGGTGTCTTCGATTAGCATGGCTGATTTTTCCTGTGTCATGAGAAGAAAGTCCAATCCTCCATCCTTAGGTGCCTTAGAGAGGTTTCCACCTTTAGATACATCCTTTATTTTTACTATTTTGTTGTCAGAAGGTGCCTTGCAGTTTTCACCTAAATACATTTCTTTTTTTGTCTTATTCTTTGCATTTCCATGGCTGGAGGATTGCACAGTCTCCTTGAAGTAAGCTATACAATATAGGTCAATGGAAAATCCTATTTTGTGATCATCCCATGGTATGCCTTCTTAGAGCCCCATGAATTCTACTATTGCCTCATCATTCTAAAAGATGTCCATCACTGGTGGTTCTTGTTGGTCCTAGTCAATCAGTTGCTAGTAAACAAGGGAAATCCCATTGTCAGTTTTGGTAAAAGATGGGGAAGATGCAGAAAGTGTGCAAATTGAAGCCTCAAGTGTGAAGGAAAAGTTTTCAATTTCAACTTGCGTATCAGATGCAATGGATGGCCCATACTCATATTCTGATGAGTTGAACTCAAAGTCATAATAGGGCACAAAAGTATCGGCATCATGACTACTGGATGGCCTTTCAGAGGTATGGACAGTAGGTTCAGGCATGTCAGGCTCATGGGTGGGCTCAGGAATGGGGTGGGATAATTCGGATGTTGTTGACAACACCTTATGTTCTTCTGAATCCCAAGGAATGCTTACCCATTCCTTATTTTTGGAATGTTGGTCAATAGGGTCAATGTTGTACTCTTGTCAGAATTTTTCTTCGAAGGGGAGTTGACCAGGGTCCTGGAATAGTTTGTCAATATCATAGTTGTTCAGGGTTTCCTCAGATCCCCATTCCCATTCATTAGAGTCAGTTTCAATAAGGGATTCTTCGCTTGTCTCAACACTTTTTGGAGCTGTTACATCCTCACTTGAAAGTTCATAGGTACATTGATCATCAATTTTGAGTTGGTCAAACCCTAGCCCTATGTACCTTGGTCTTGTACAAATGATAATAGGTTCCCTCCTTCCATTGTTGGCCTTTCCAAGACCACTTGTACCATCATTACCTAGTGCCTTGCATATATCATAGCCTTTTCCATAGAGATGCATAACTCTTCTGGGTCTTTGTAGATCCAGTTAGCTATGTCGATGATGACTTCATTACTCATATCCTCCCATAGTGTAAAAACCATTTTTGGTGGAACCTTGAAATGATTTGGGCTTGATTTTGAAACATGGTCTACCATAGACTTTAGGCAACTTAGGTATTATGGTGATACAGTAAGCCATATTCAATTTGAATTCTCCATAGCCAAGGTCTTGGATTTGAAGGTCTTTACTTGGTATGGAGGCTAAGGAAGATGGTGTGGAAAAAGTTGATGGAATGGATGATTTGGTGAGTGTAGATGGGTCAATATATTTGGAGGAGGTGGAAGCTGAGGCTTCTCAATTGATGGGTACCTGGTTCTCAATAGTGGCTCCAGATTGGTATAGTATTGAAATGGATCAAGATCTCCTGGGATAGTGATTTTAGTACCATCAAAAGGGAATTTCAGGTATTGGTGGTATGTGGAAGGAATGGCCTTTAGAGCATGAATCCAGGGGCGACCAAGTAAGATATTGTAATGTATGTCACAATCCAGGACTTGGCATGTTGTATCTATAATAATTGGTCCCACCCGGAGTGGAATTGTGATGAAGCCTTTAGAAGCACATTCTTCATCATCATATGCCTTGATGGAAATTCTCTTGGTAGCATCTACACATGCATCAGAGAATCCAAGAGCTTTAACCAATTTTAAAGAGCAGATGTTCAATCATGTTTTGTCATCTACTAAGACTCGTCTAACCTTATGTTTGTGGACAAAAATATTGATATGAAGGGCATCATTATGAAATGGTTTGGGTGAGGAATAGTCACTGTCTGAAAAGGTAATGTGATGAGGCGAATTTAGATATCCGACCATAGTTTCAAAATGGTTGACATCAATGTTGGTTGGGATAGATGACTCTTACAAGACTTTATCCAAGATGTCCTTATGTGCGGGTAAGATATGGAGCAATTCGAGGATGGATATTTGAGCGGGTGTTTTATTCAATTGCTCAATAAGGTTGAACTCTAGTTTAGGGTTTGACTATCTATCAGATGGACCAAGTATGGTGATTTTAGGTTGATGTGTAGAAGGATGTGGGATGGAGACCTTGCCTTTGCATGTTGTAAGGTTATAGTTTGGGGCCTTTTTAATAGTGATAGTATTGACACATTGTTCTTCATCAACAAATCACAAGTTGTTGATGATTATACCACCAGAATAATTGGAGGCAGGATGGACATTATTGGCCTGATTATGGGTATTCTTTGTGCCAAATGAGGATGGTTTACCAGAACCATGATCTTGCATTGGTTTCTTGTGGATAGTATGATCCAAATTAGACATAAATGGTTGATCGCCTAACTCAATGGTGTGGTTTTCAATAAGGTCTTGTACCAAATTTCACAACTGACGACAAGAGGAATTTTTGTGCCCTTTGACACGGTGGTAATCACAAAATGCATTATCATCCCACCATGATGGCTTGAACTGGCCAAGGTCATATTGTTTAGGTTCTTTCAACTTTATGACACCATTCTAGATTATTTTCTTTAAGAAAATTTTGATAGGTTCACCTAAAGGGGTGTATGTGCATTTTTGGAATTTTCATGGTTGATGTAGCTTCCTTTGATTAGATTGAGTAGGATTGCTTTGAATAGAATTGGCAGTTGGTGTCGCTGTAGTTACAGGTGCATTTTGATTTTGTACTCCTTTGATGGTGAGTACATGACCTGTTGCATTGAAGGTTTTTGCATCGACCACACCGTCATTGGTGATGTGTTTGTTCTTAACCCAATATTTGGTTTTGTCATTGGAGTTGCTTGGGTTATTACTTTTGGTGGTGTTGATGGTTTTTCCAACATAATTTAATTCGCCTTTGGAAATCAATGCTTTCTCAAGTTGAACACCCTTTTCAACATGGTCAACAAAGGTGGTACAACAATGGACTTGTAAGCCATACCTTAGTGGTCCCAGGAGAGTTTGTACAAACATGGTGACTTTCTCCTTTTCAAGTATTTCTACCAAGCATCTGCTTGCTAAGGTTCTCCATCTTTGCAAAAATGGGATAAAAGTCTCTCCTACATCCTCTTGGGTAAGTTTGCATAAGGAGGTAATGTCGATATTCATTTTAATGTTATAGGCATAGTTTTCAACAAACTTGTTTCATGTTATGATTCCTTTAGGAAATAGCGAGAACCATTCCAATGCATGACCTGTGAGACTTCTAGAAAAAATTCTCATGAGATATGTTTGCTCATATGCAATGTCCATGCAACTAGTAGTGAGTTCTCTTATGTGTTCAATAGGGTTCATTTTTCCTTTGTCTTTAGGAAAATGAGGTACCACATATCCATGAGGAAAGGGTGGCATATACAAGGTTGTGTCGAATGGATATGGACACAAGTCATGTGACATGTAAGACTTTTTGTTGGATTGTTGCAAGGTCTCGACTTGCATTTGAAGAGCAGCGAGTTGGAGTGTGAGTGCTTCCACAATTGGGTTGTTGGTAGCATCACACATGTTGGTGATAGGGATGGATTGAGTGCTCACCTATTGTGATGAGATATGTTGATTTGGAATTGGTTGTTGGTGAGAAAAATGAGTGTTCTGATTTGGTTGCTGGAAATGAGTGTTTTGATGAGGGATGTGCTGTTGTGTATGAACTTGAGAGGCGTAAGTGGGGATATGAGATCCTACCATATTAGATTGAATTTTTGGGCCTTGTTTATTTTGAGCATGTTGATGCCCAAATGGAGTGAAATATTGGGTGCCTTGATTGCCTTGCCCAAATAAGAAATTGTGGCCATGAGGAATGTTGGTGTTTTTCCTCAAAGGAATGTTGGTATTAACTTGTGAAGAATTAGGTTGGGTTCTTTGAATGACAACTCTTTTTTTATTTCTCCCAAAAGGGTTTGATGAGTTGGTTTCCATAGCATTCGAGAAACTTAATAACAGGTTTGTTGATGTACCCATGTAACTGGATAAAGTTCCAAAGATGTTTGAGGTGGTTGCACCTATTCTTGCTCCAAATGTTTGTGAAGATGTTTGTTGGGGGATGGGTTGTGATGTGGTATTGGTATGAGTAGAGAATTCCCCAATAGATGTTGTGTTGATTGTGGTGGATGTATTAGTTTTAGTGGTAGCATGACCAAAGGAGGTAGTATTGATGGTGTTGATGATATTTTTTGAAGAAACTCCCATGGAAGGATTGTGTGATGGGGGATCGAGAGATGTTTCTCTAAGAGCGTTGAGATCAAATCCATTTGGTAACTTAGCCCCTTGGTCAAGGAGCATAGCTAGGAATCTGGCAGAGTCATTTAAGACCACTTCTTCCACAAAAGAGGCCACTTCTGGGTGTTGGGCAGAAACTACTATGTCTTCTTCAAAGACTTCCCCACTTGGGTCTCTATGGATAAATTGTTCAAAAATATTTTGTGGAGAGGGTGGGATGATCATCTCACTGAAAGGATTGATACTGGAATTTCCCATGTCACTAGAAAGATTGTTCATCTCATTAGGGAAGGAATTCATGTCATTTGTGAAATTAAGAAAGTTATCTTGTCCAAAAGAAGCCATGAGTCTTTTCTTTCTCTGTAATCTAGTTTCAACCATAAAATTTTTACTCAACTTTGGGATGATGGGGGAGAATGACCTAAATATGACACTATGTTTTTAGGTTTTGGAACTGAGGAATGTTATGAAATGAAAATGAGACCAAAATGAGACTAAAGGTTTGTGAATGCAAATGGTGTGACACTAAAATGGAGATACTAAATGGTATGCAACTAAAGGGAGCCTAAGATGTACTCACTATTGGTAAATCTAAGGAGAGGAATACTTAAGCAAGCAAAGTTTTGGAAATGATTCAAATTTGGAATATCAATGGACTATAAAAGGACAGGAGTGACAAGGTGAAGTTTTCACACTAGACTGATGAGTGGGAAATAATTCACAAGGATATTGATTGAAAGACAAGGGGTGATTAAGTCCAAAGATAACCTAGTACTGAATGCAAAGTTTTGATAATGGATGGTAAGAGTCTACTTCTAAAATCTGCAAAAATGAGTGTCTAAGGAGATGGTAGAGTTAACAATGCAACTAATGGAATGAAAATGGTATCCTATTGTAATCCTAAAAATGCCATCTATAATGTAATGTTGAGGGAAGTTGAGAAATTTAGTGTCTGCATTAAACAGTAATAGTAAAGAAAGAATTGATGGAATTCTAGAAAAGGCAAGTTTTGGAGTTCAATTTTGACAGTGGGAAGATGGTTGTGAAGTTTGGCAAATGCGTCACAGCGAATGTGGCATGATAGAGCATATGCGACTCAGAATGGAAAATGTGGCTTAGAATGGTAAATGTGGCTTGATTTCAATCAAATGTGGGTTGACAGGGTGAATGTGGTGTATGGGAGATCAAATGCGATGTGAAATTGTCATTGCGATGCAGGATGTTTCAAATGCTGCTCAGAATGTAACAAATGCGGTTTGATAGAGCGAGTGCATCATAAGAAGTAATTTTGGAAAAAAATTCAGCAGATTTACTAGTTTGTCTCAGATTTTAGCAGGTTTGATGTTCAGTTGTTGAAGTTTTCTGAAAAAAAGTTGGAAAACACTTGGTGTTGTAAAAAAAAATGAAAATCAACCACATTGAAGACATTGACAAAAATCCTAGGGCTACATGGACAATATTCTTATGGATCCCACGAACCACATATCCTTTGCGAATGAATTCAAAAACTTTCCCCAGAGGTCCCCCCTTACAGTGTACTCACTTCTCAGGGCAACCAAGCTTCCAACCTCCATGAAACTCCCATGGTAGATTGATCATTTCTACTAAGAACTGTGTAGGTGCAGGTGCCTTGGAAACAACCATTGTTGCACCAAAGAATAGAAGGTTTGTGGTTTTCTATAATAAAGGATTAATTTTGGGCACCTATTCAAAAGGCCACGCAAGAGGCATTATCATCCTAGTCTGTAGAGGTTACGCTCTATAGGTTTTGACACACCACAAGGGTACTGGGGAGTCAATTGCTAGTTTGCAAGAAGTTCTATAATGCTAAGCTTTCTTTAACATTCAAAATTATATACCAGTTGGGCATCGCTTGGATTTAGCGCATTCCCAGTTTGAGTCACTTTGGGGTGAGTACTTTTTCCCACCAAAGCAGACCCACCATATTCATAGTTCAATCAGTCTTTGTTTAGAAACAAAAAGAGAGCACATGAATATGCTAACTCACACTCGCATGTTGTTCATTTTAAACCCAAAATCAAATGTGTACAAATAGAAAATACATGGGGTTCATTTTATCCATTTTTAGTGTTTGTCAAACAAGGGGGTTTATTTTAACTGTTTGTAGTATTTTCAAACTAAGAGTTAATTTTAAACCCATGTTAAAAAAAGTGTATTGTTCTTTTTAGCCTCATGCACTTGCATGTTTGTTCATTTTATCCCATGAGTGAAAAGAATAGAAGATTTGTTGGAGAAAAAAAAACAATAATACACTTTAACTAAATCTAGTTGGACACACACTGCGACAAATAGATTAGTAGCACAAAAAAAAAACTCTAATCTAGAAATAAAGGAAATAGGAAAAAATTGCAAAAAAAGAAAACCGAGGAAAAAATCTTACCAGTCAAATGCGTCGCGATAGAGCATATGCGACTCAATCGGGCGTTTATGGTTCGAAGGCTGGAAAATACAGTGTAACAGGTCTGTTGCATCACTCAGGCTATCAAATATGGTGCTATAGAGCAAATGCATCACACGTGAAGTTGAATGTAGCGAAATAGAGCATTTACGTCACACGGTCTGTCAATTGCATCGTTTCGTACCTGTACTTGCAAAATTAAAACCTGAAGCCATACCAAAACCTACAAAAACGTGTTAAGGAAAGTGTCGGGTTCACCAATGTAATGATGGATTTTCTACAAGATAGATTGTTAGTAACTACAAGATAGATTGTTAGTAACATATGCATGCATGTAAATTAATTAAATCCAACAAAGCAATAAAATGCATAGGAGAAATAAGAAAAGAAACAAGAAGAAACTTCACCCAATCTTTCCTCCTCCATGGATGAATTCCATTGCACCTTCTTAGCTTGCTATGATGAAGAGTGTGCCCTCAGATCTTGATGAACAAACTTCTATGATGTTGACTAGCACTAAACAAAGCTTTGAAGGATTTCCTAAGTGCTATTTGAAAAATAAATTTAATTTTAGAATGCAAGTAGCTAAATGATAAACAAGAATGCAAGAAGAAAGTTAAGAGATTAAATGATTTCTCCAAATTTATAAGATGCTTGAAAATGAGGACAAAATTGATAATTTATAAAAAATGCAATTTTGGATGGACGGATGACATTGAAGATTGAGAAAATTCCCTAGAATCAATGGTCAAGATTCAAAATGACAACTCTCAATTAGGGTTAGGGTAAAATTCTCGAATTAGTGGACACGATTTAATATAAGAAATTAAATCAAGGATGGAGAATGAATGTGACATTAAGATGAAATTAGTAAAAATCAAAAGATAAGAAGATGAGATTTTAGAAAATCAGCAATTTTAGCAATTACCTAATTTGTAGAAGAATATTTCTATTTTGAATTAAAATTAATTCAAAATATGGATTTTGTGAAATAGTAAGTAATTGATTTGAAATTAACTACTAAAAGAAGAAGCAGTTAACCATGTGAAGTTATTTTAAATAAATTGTTTTATTTAAAAAGAGGGAAATGTCACATAAGGCAATTAAATAATTAGAAATAATTATTTAATTTAGAAGAGGTAATTGATTTAATTAAATAAACTAATAAATCTATTTAATTAAAGGAAGATTTTGGGAATTAGTGACATTAAATAAATATATTAAAATATATTTATTTAATAATCAAGAGGACATTAATGACAAAGATTAATTAAATAAGCTGAGACTTTAGATAATTAGTGTCACATTAAATAAATAAATCAGAATATTTATTTAATAATCAGGAAGAATAAAAAGGGGTCATGAATTAATTAAACAATTATAAATTATTTAATTAATAGTTGAAAATGCCATAATTATGCTAGGATGAAAAGGTGGTAAAATAGTGCTTGCAGGCCTTGGTCATTTTTATGTGTCTACAAGATCAAGAATGAAAAATTTAATATGTCCCATTGTGCCCCACTATTCCTTGATGGTCAATGGAAGGATGATAAGACACTGGGGTGCCCCCTCGAGAGGTCGGCCTAGAAAATTAGTTTTTCAAGTTGAGTGCTCAACTAGGTTCCAAAGTAGTTCAGATGTGGAGAACAAAAATTTAAAGCTTAGGGCTCACATTTAGGGTTTCGGGTGGTCATAAGTGTTCCTAAAGTTGACCTAGAAGGGGTTCTAGGGTAAAAATTTAGGATTTTGTGGGGGAGGGGTTAAAATGGAAAATAGGGTGAAATTACCCCTCATTTGCACATTTTTAGTTGGGAGATTCTTTATCTCGATTGTTTATAGTGATTTCTTTCTGCAAACAATGATTCACTATGCCTCAAGTTCTAGGATTACCACACTCGATGGAGGTAGTTTGATAGTATTGATGACCAGTAGGTGTAGGGGCTCCAATATGTATATCTTTATTTTTTTCTTTCGTTGATTTTTTGCTTATGTAATTAATGTGCAAACTTTAGTTAGGCAATAACGGTAATCTTAGTAAAATATCACTATTATCGTGATATAGATGTTATCACGTCTTTAGAATGATCACTTTTGTAAATGATGGCTGCTTTTGAAAAAGTTAACCGCTATTGCAAAGGATGGATGCTTTTGACCAATTTGACCATGTGGTATAAATTTTTAGGAACATGACCACTTTTGAAAAAGTTAGCCGCTATCACCTTAAAACAGGCCCGCTATTGCCATGGATAGTATCTTTTGAAAAACATGGCCACTATCACCTAGAAAAAGTGCACTATTGCTTTATTTAACTACTTTGGCTAGCTTATTTACAATTTCTTGTTCTCAACTTTATTTTATAGCAATTTTTTTTATGCAGTGGGTTGAATTTTTGCAAGTTATCCTTAAGCCTGTGTATATGTGAGAGTGATGACCTTGGTTGTTGGACGAATTAGCTACCTTTCAGAATTTAGAGAGGGAATTTCTCAATTCCATTGGATTGCAGTACATTGCCTACATGCTAGAGATCCGATCCCATTGGGTGATGATGACAACTTTGGTGCAGAGGTGGCATTCAAAGACCTCTTCATTTCATTTTTTGACTTGAGAGTGCATAATCACTCTAGAGGATGTTTGGAGGATTTTGAGGATCCCCATTCATGGGGAGCTTATTGATTATGATGTCCAGAGGGATAGAGTAGCTATGCATAGGGTACTTGGTGTGGAGTAGTTGTGGGTCATGGATTATGAGATTGATTTAGATTCCTATATTGATGGCACAAACCCCATGGTTATGGTTACCCAATTTCACTATTAGCTCAATCAGGTAGAGCTATTGGAATTTTAAAATAAAAGAAGGGTTCATTTTAGTACTGCTATATTCATTTATGTGTGCAAAAAATAGAATCAGAAAGATTACATTATCAAATTGCCAAATTGCATTGATACAAATGCAAGTAACATAGGAAAGATTGTACAAATCTTTTCAGAGAAGAGTAATCTTTATTAACAATGTAAATGTATAAGGTATCATACAAGCCATGAGACTAACTATTTTAAAACAAGATAAAGACCACATTATACATTTATAGATATTAATGAAAAGGAATGCACATAAAAGGAAGAAAGACCAGTCATTGCCTGAATGACTGGTTCTAGTTGAGTTTCCCTGCATCATCTTCTGTCCTTTGCTTGTCTTGCATCTAGCTGTCTTGTCCTTGTCATTCCTAATATCCTAAATTTGAGAGAGAAGGTTGAGTTAGAGCAATGAAAGGTCTTAAATCCTGATATGTACATACCTCTATAAACATACAATGTGATCTTTAAGTGCATTAAAACAGTTAGCATCATCAGGATGATCAAGAAACATGGGAAAATCAAACATATATGCCATATGCACATGTTTTTCTAAATTTTTTGCTTCATGTACGGGTATAGGAAAATTAATATTGTTGTTTGAATTCATCTGATTACAACAAGTGGGATAAATGTGGCTCCCACAAGGGTTGAGCCTAGCATGCTACTTTGCTATGTTTTTAAGAGACATTGAAAGGGTTCATCCCTTTATGATTTACTTGAACAAACATACATCATTTATGGCAACGAGTTATCAGTCACTGTCATAAGTGACATATAGTCATTCAGAGAAATCATAAAGCATGAAAAAAATATCAACAGTCATTATTGTCAACTGTAGAAAGTGTTAAAAATATTAGAAGATAAGTTGAAAACTTTTTTAGACAATGATCAGTGATAAAATATCAAATGATTTTGTTTCACCCATTCATCATCTATGGAATGGCATAATTCTCCCAGTTTCATAGGGGGTATATCAAGAAATGTGGAAGTAGAACATAGAGGCAACAATGATTATGCATTTCACACTAAAAAGGAATACTATTATTCCATGTCTATAAGTATTAGTGAATGTGAATCTAGAAATTATAAACAGAAAGAGAAAACTAAAGAGCATAATCAAGTGATGGAAGACCATCATGAATGCAAATAAATGAGCATTCAAGAATTTGAGACAGAAAAATACATAGGTAGTGCAAGAAACACATGGCTTAAACATGTACTACAAGAAATACCATTGTTTCTACAATGCAGACAAAAGAATTAAAAGATATCTTTAGCCAATGAAACCCTTGTGAGTTTTATACATAAAATACCATAAAGCATGAATGGAAGATATGGGTTTTGATAACTCCATACAAATTTTCATGACCAACATGAAAATGTGGTTGTTCCATGAAACATCATAAAAATGGAGTCTATAGGTTGTAACAACTAAATGATGAAAAAAGTTCTCTAATTATCTACCAAAGACAGAGAAACCCTCAACATAAAAATGGGTCCCTATGATATGTGTGGTTACGACCATTGAAAGGAGAGATCTTTCATACTTTTTAGAAAGTGCAAATGTACACCGCAGAAGTAGAAGAGCTTTGGAAGACCGCAACCATGATCACTATTACAAAATACAAGAAGAAGTCAAATGCAATTTCCTTCAAGTTTCCAAGAAAGCCCATGGCCTATATGCAACATGGAGGGTTTTCTTTCTACAAACCCTAGGTTTGTTTCATTAAAATGCACTGAAATATTTCATGGAAACTCAAAATGACTGTAGGAAATGCAAAAATATGAGCATTGAAAGCATAATACAGAGTCTTGGCTCAGGATCAAACTCATTTTCTCAGCAAAAGTCACAAAAATAGCAAATTATCTCAAATAATGGCTTACCTGAGAATTATTTGTTGGCCTATGCATGGTCTCATACCTCTGTAGCCATGATTTCTTCCTCAAAATTTATGGAGTATGCTCATTGAAACCCTCATTGTCGACAACTCAGCTTCTTCTCGAAGCTTCAAAGTAACAAATAAAATGATATTTCATTTTTTGCTTTTGTTTTGTTTAGGGTTTATAACCATAATATTATGGTGATGGAGTTTAGGATTTTTTCCTAAGTTTTTTTAAAAATGTAATGCAACTATTATTGAACCGTGGGCTAAGATTTCATGTCTTATGCCTTATGTATCTTAGGAATTTTTGTAGACATTGAAAATAGGTCTAGGCCTCCAAGTAACACTTTCGACAAAATTTTCTAATGTCCATGGTCATGATTAAATAATATTAATTATTTAATTACTTTCTAAACACATCTTTCTTCTATTAATTAAATAACCTTTTAATTATTTAATTAATTTATTATGACTATTATTCAACTTTGATTAATAAAATAAATCTTATTTATTTAATTATGTCGCTAATTAATTAATTCTCTTTCTAAATTAAATAATTTATTATTTAATTTACTTTTTATCATATTTCAACTATAATTAAATATTAATTTCTAATTATTTAATTATTCAATTAACCTTTTCGACAATCAATTAAATAAATCACTACTTATTTAATTAAATCCTTAAATTTTGAATGTTGAATTAAATAAATATTTAATTCATAAAAAGAGTTATTTATGTCATATTCTTCTATTGCCTACTTAACTAATTATTCACTCATCATCTAAGTCAAGATCTATTTAAATCCATTAGCTATCTCTTGATTCGATGTTTGATCATCTCTACAAAGAGACTCTCTGTCTTGATCAGTCAGTCTAATTCTCCTACATGCACATATTTATTAATCAAATATCTTTAATTAATTAATTAATTCATGTGTACATTCGAACAGATCGTTGTCGAGTTCTATCTTTATCCTTTTCATTCAAAGTCTAATTCTTCTATTTTCAAAGACTTTCAACTAAAGATTAAATCATTTATTTAATATTAATGTCTATTCTTAAATATTTTTCGAACAGTCTTAACACCAGATTAAATTATTATTCTAATTTAATCTTTATCCTATAGAATTTCTCAACTCACATTCTAACTGACACAAATCTCAATCACATGGAATTCATCAATCTTGATCATTAAGATCTCTTTCGAATTTGAGTCGGTCGTTTGAAAACCAACTTTCTATAAATTGGCTGACCTTTGTCATTATTCCTCCTCCCGAAATCTATATACTTTTGGAAGAACTTGTTAATCTTCAATATTTTGCTATAATCACATACATCAAGGCTATACTTGCACACTTATGAAAATTTGAGGGAAACTATACTACAAAAGGAAAAATGGAGAAGGACAATCAAGATAATTCAAAGAGGTGGATAGATATTCGGTGAGATTGTTTGATATTGCTTTATTTACTGTTTAGTTTATTTACTTCATTCTTAATTGTTTGATTTAGATTAATGCATGTTTAGATTGGATTTAACCATATTCACTTGCAGAGTCATTTTATCTATGCCACATTTGGTGAACCCGACATGAAGACATTTCAATCTTCGCGAGTCCATTTCCATTTTTTTTAATTTTTGTTTTGCAAGTATCGTACAAAAAACCACATTTGACTAACGAAACGACACATCATACTTCACGAACTACAATTCACAAATTATGTGACGCATCTGAGACTTCCCACAATGCATTTTTCTACCAACAATGTGACGCATATGCAACTTTAAATGACACATCTGGCTGGTAATTTTATCTGAGTTTTCAAATTTTTGTTTTACAATTTTTTATTTTCACTAATCTTTTGTTTGCAGCGTGTGACCTAGCTGGATAATATAGTTTTTGCAGGACAAAGCATAGAAGATATTGAAAAAAAAAACCATTTCCTTGTAGGATGTAGGATGAATGACAAAAACCAACAAAACTACTAACAAGTTGCATGTAGGACTGTTGTCGAAGACTTAAAAATTTTAAAATGAACTTTTGTGTTTGGTAGTTAGATAATTGTCATTTGGCTTAAAATTAACCAGTATTTGCTTTGTTTGGTGCGAAAGAACACTTTTTAATAACCCTTACGATTCGGTATATCGAAGTATCCTCTCCCCTTGCACATTTGTGTGATCTTGGGTGTAAGAAAACTGGTTATAACTCTAGAAATTAGGCTTGTCTTGGTGGGAAAAAGTACTCACCCCAAGATGACTCAGATCAGTAACACGCTTGTCGCAAACGACTTCCAACCGGTATATAAAAGTGGATTTTTGGGGGAAACCTCAAAAATCACGCTCACTATTTCAACGAGAAGGGAAACAATGGTTTCTCACCACATGGATGGTGCCCCATGAATGGAATGCCCTTACTAAAAACCTTGTTGTAGTTTTTCCAAAATCCCAATCTATTTACTGGTGCAACATGTCAAACCTGTGAATCCGTCTTACATTTTTATGGTTCATGTGCAAAGATGAAATGTATTCCATGGGAATTTGATGGGTACAATAGCTTGGCTGCCCCATATAAGTGAGTTTCGTGGAGGGGAGCCAGTGGGTTCAAGCTAATAGTCATTCGCCTTGAATATGCATAGCTAGGGAAACCCAAGTAAGAACTTAGTAAATACTGTCTATAAAAGCCTAGGATGTAATTGTCTTCTGATTTTAATAGATTCATTCACGTCAAAACTGAAAACACTTTGTATTCTATGATTAATTTTACGTTATTTGCCAAAAAAATGATCATAAAATAGAGTTAGTCATAATTTTGTCATCAGAAAACCACAATAGTAAATTGAGTTGCAATTGTCAAATTTCAAACCACATGTGTCTTTACAAGTTGAAACTATCAACCAAATAACTACACGTGTCTATCAACAAATTTAGTTTTCACAAAGTTTAGATATCGAGTCACATCTGCTAAATGAGTCACAAATGATTTGTGATTCACATTTGTCATAATTTAAACTGCATTTGTCTGCGAAGGTCGCATCTATCGGTCAACATTAAAGACTAGGTTTTATTAGTTAGTCACATCTAAAATTGGAAACACATCTGTCAAATCTATCAATGCATCTTCAACCTGAGTTGCAATTGACTGTCAGCAAAAATATCAAAAACTGAAAACTCATTCCGAAAAACAAACTATCTTTTTCACTTTTGTTTCTTATGGCCAATCTTCGATAGAAACTGCAAAATTGCTCAAAAAAACCTTGCATTGTTTAGGTGTCATTTACATCTTAGAGATAGTCATCATAGTTGCAAAAACTTAGTTACTCCATAGGAATTTGCATATCATAGAATAGAACAACTTTCTGCATCATTGGATATGTTCATGCTTCGATTTGTCATTATCATTGAACCTAGTCATTATTGTCTTACTAGTGAATCCTTTCAGCTCATCATTCTAGTTTGGGAAATTCACCTTATCAGTTGTCTTTTTCCTACATCAGGTTATTTGGTAAAGTTAAGTCATAGTTTTTGATTATTCCATAGGTGGTAGGTTAAACCCGCTTAGAATCATTTACCGACATAGTCTACTCAAAAAAATTCCATATAATACATCCTAGTGTATGTCATCCTAGTATACGTCATATTAGAAATCCTTGATTTTAGTGACAACTTTTATATTTAGAAAATCCCAAAAACATAGAAATAGGACATATTAGTTTCTAGACATAGTTTTGCATTTCCCCTTTTGAGAAAAAAATTCATGGTTGAAACAAGGGCTAAGAAGAAACAAAGAAAAATGTCAGACCCCAATGAATTCATCAATCCTTTCAGAAACCAACCATCAGGGAAAGAGATACCACACAAAACTTTGCTTGAAAAACATGTCACTAGAGAGACACATGGAAAATTTTTTACTGAAGACATAGACGCTGTTGTACAAGATCCTGAGTTTGTATCCTTTATGTATGAGTGTTTGGAAAATGATCCCCAACGATATCTAGCAAAGTTTCTAGTAGAAGGTGCCACACTACCACCAATATTTTACATTCACACTTTGAAAATAACATCTAATCAACCAATGCAAACCATGACATCAAGTGTCTCTATCCCTCAAATTACTGCAACAATACCAACTAGCATACCTAATCAAACATCATCAATTGTAAACACAACCCCATTCAACATAACACAAGGTTTACAATTCACTATGAGAGCATCTTCATCAAACCCCTTTGGCACAAGCACTACTAGTAAAAGGTCCAAAGTTTGCATGAACACAACTATACCACATACTTCTATTCCACAAATAGGGGTTACACATAACATTCCGATAGGAAATATTCCTATACCAAATCAGAACATTCTGACAGGAAATATTCATACCCAATCAGAACATTCCGACAGGAAATATTCCTATACCAAATCAAAACATTTCGACAGGATATATCCCTACACCAAATCAGAACATTCAAATAGAATTTATACCTTCACCAAATCATAATTTTTCACTGAACATAGCATTTTAGAACACTTACATTGATCCTAAAAATGCAAACAACATGTCCTTGACACAGGTAGATGTTCTGGAAAATCAAATGCAAATCCTTCAACAAAAAATGGACAGTATGTCTATGTCTAGAAAATGAACTATCTCAGTGCAAGATTTATGTCCATTTCCTTTTGACAAAGCGTTATACATGACACCCTTCCCACATAGATACATTATAAAAAAAACTCTTGTATAATGGGAGGAGGAATACTTTAGAACACATCAGATAATTTTTGACAACATGCATGGACATCTCGTATGACCCCACATATTTAATGAGACTATTTCTGTGAACCCTTTTTGAGATAGCATTGGAATGGTTCTCTAAACTACCATATAGCATAAGATCATGGGGTGAATCAGCTGAGAAGTTTGTCGAACACTTTGTCTTCAACATAGACAATGAAATAACAATAGCTACCTTGTGTCACACCATGCAAGAAGAAGGTGAAACTTTCACCACTTTCTTTTAGAGATGGAGAATTTTAGTTAGTCAATGTCCAGTTGAGATACCAAAAAAACAAAAAGTCACGATATTCCTTGAAAATATTCATCCAAAACTGAGAAGTGACTTAAGAGTACATTGTTGTACTTCTTCCCTAGACTTGGTGCAAAATGGCATCATACTTAAAAAAGGCCTTATTGACAAAGGGGACATTAAGGTACCAGGCAAGAACCTAGTTGTTCAACACCAAAACCCTCCCAATGATAGAAACAAATTTTGGTCTAGAAGCAAGAATGTAATAAATGACAATATTTTTGATGCTAAGACCGTACATGTGGGACTTGTCACCACACTTAGAGGTTGCAACTCCAATCAAGACATGACTAATAATCTAGATCAAACAACCAACTTTGTCCAAAATTCACAATAAAAAGGACCACAAAGGAGATTTCTTAAACGTGAATTTACCCCTTTGGGGGAACCAATCGAGATAGTTTTCAAAGAACTGATCAAATATAATCTCTTAAAACCACTGAAACCAAAATAGTATGATCCTGGACAGTTTAAACCCTCATGGTGGGATGATAATGCCTATTATGAATACCATCAAATAAAGGGACACAACCTACAACAATGCCAAAAATAGAAAAAAAATCATACAAGATTTTGTTGAAGATGGAACCATAGAAGTCAATGGGTAGAAACATACGAAGAACAATGATCACAAGGTCTTCACAGTTCCACTATATGACCATGGGAAAGGAAAGGCTTCTAGTTCAAGAACTAAGAATAATACCTTGGCCAATTATAACAGTGCTAAGTACAATTATAAACCAGGTACCATCATCAATCATATCCGAGCTGCTGATGAAAATATCAATACCATTACCATAAAGAAGCATCCTAAATGTGCGGTCAATACATGTAGAACTAAGATAACCCTTCCAAGTCCTTCGTTCGAACCATGAACACAATCTTCCAAGATTAAGTATAATTTGATTGACCAGTTCGGGAAGACCTCGGCACATATATCCATCTTGGAACTATTGACTATATCACCGGATCACTGAGCCATTCTTGACAAATCCTTGCAAAGAGCAACAGTCCCTACCAACATAGATTTCAATCATTTTGAAGAAATGGTAGGATACTTAACCAATTCCCATCGTGCTACATTCTCTTAGTAGGATTATTCAATTGAGAACACCAATCAAAATGACCCACTACACCTTGAAGTTCTTGTCCATCAAGCCAAAGTCAGATGAGTCTTGGTAGACAAAGGAGTAGGGTTGAACCTTTGTACCTTCAAACTGGTTAAGGCATTAGGTTTCTCAGAATCATGCGTGGAAACCACTAAGAGTATATTCATTAAGGCATATGATGATGAGGAAAGATCATATAAAGGAGTTTTCATACTAGCTATCAGGATTGGTCCTGTAGTTATGGACACTAGTTTCCAATTCTTGGATCTCACCCTTCCCTACAACCTTTTATCAGGTAGACCTTGGATACACACTATAAAATTCGTCCCTTCCAGATATCATCAATGTCTTAAATTCATGTACAATGGTACAGAGGTCACCATTGATGGTGATCCAGATCCTTTCCAATATTGCACAAGCCTACGTGAAATTCCACAAAGATAGGTCCCAATCGATCAAGAGGCTTCATCCTCCACCTTATCCTTGTACATTGATCCATTAACTCTTACCAAGTCCATTACATCACAAACGCCATCATCCACTCCTAAGGTTGAGATCCAAGATAAGGGTTATGGAGAATACAACATGAAATCATCCTATTGTGTTAGTCAAATGGTCTACCCATATTAGATAGGAGATAATCAATAGTCACATTCCATGTCCCCCCTACAATGACATTGAAAAAATGAAAAGAGTTAAGTAAAGAAGCTATAGACCAAGATGAATTCATCTCCTAGTTATACACAAAAGACAATGAATACCCTTCACTGTCTATTCAAATATCTAAGGATAAATATGGAAAGGCTTCATGATAATGGAAAGTAATGGATATAATGGGCATAGTGGGTTAGGACTACATCAAAATTAAAGGATTGAACCAATCATTATCTCACCTCTACCAAAAGGCTTAGGGCTGGGGTTTCAACTGATTAGAATTGGCATTTCTAGTACTTCATCACCATTCCAAGAGTAAGTAAGTGCTTTTGAAGAAATCAAGATATATCACGAACCACTTGACCCAATTTATGATGAATCCCTTGACTCAAGCAAATATGAATGGGATTCCCTTTCCTCCAGTAGCATGATGAACCTAGATAAGTTATTTGGGGAACTTGACAAAATGATAAAACCCATACCAAATCCATCTAGTCCCCATCCTAAAAAGTCCTTGTCAAAAGAAGAATGGAATAAGCATTACTATTGGGAAACCCTTGATCCTACCACTTGGGCACCGAACGAACCATCTTCTGATGAATTAGCCCTTACAGAAGTCCCATATCAGAGTTTACCTATCCAAAGGAAAAAGAACGAAAAGGAGTTAGTCCAAAACTTCTATGACCATTTCAACCATTCTATCCTCACATTGTCAGCCTCCACATTTGATAACTTCAATGATGACATTCCCCTCATATATCCCCAACTTATCGATTGGGATCAACAAGGTACACCCATCTTAGACATATTTGAGAATGACAAAGCGATAGATGAGTTCATGGGACTTCGAGAAGGCATACCTAGAGGTGATCATAAAGTTGGCTTTACGATATACTTGGATGACATAGAATATTTTGGGGAGTTTGTTCATACCTCCAGTCATAAAATTGAAAAGAAAAATAAAAACAATGAAAATGATGAAAATGACAAGTCCCTAGGTAAAAATTGAAAGGTGCATTTGGATGAAGAAATAGTAAAAATAAAGGATGCATCCAAAGGCGAAAACCTCTCTAAGGCACCCAAGAATGGAGGTTTGAACATTCTCCCAGTTGCTCAGGAAAATTCACCCATGTTAGTAGAAGAGTCTATTGAGATCAACATAAACATTGAAGAAAACCCATGGGTAATATACTTTGCAGCATCTTTGACAAAGACAAAGCAACAAGAGTTTTGAGACTTCTTCACAAAGAGACAAATAAACTTTGCATGGTCATATGTTGACATGCCTAGGCTAGATCTAGACCTTATATTACATCATCTACCATTATAGCCATGTGTTAAGCCCATCAAACAAAAGCTAAGAAAGATGCATCAACAAATTGCTTTACTAGTCAAAGCTGAACTTAAGAAGCTATTGGATATTGGATTCATTAGGTCCATAGACTATGCAGAATAGATTTATAATCTGGCCCCAGTAACTAAACCCTCTGGGGGCATCTGCATTTGTACAAACTTTAGAGATATCAATAAGGCATGCCCTAAGGATGACTTCCTTTTGTTGAACATTGACATGATATTGGACCTTACAACAGGATGTGAGATGATATCCCTCATGGATGGTTTCTCTAGGTATAATCAGATCAAAATTTCTATTGAGGACCAACACAAGACAACTTTCACATATCCATGGGGAACATACTACTGGAATGTTATGCCTTTTGGGCTCAAAAATGCGAGAGCTACGTATAAACGTGCAATGATGACTATTTTCCATGACCTTGTACATACTCTCATGGAAGACTATGTCGATGACATAATAGCAAAATCATTGACAAGAGAAAATCATTTGAAGTACTTGACAAGATATTCCAAAGACTAAAGAATTACAATGTAAGACTGAATCCAAAAAAATGTGTCTTTGGCATTAAATCGGGATAAATTCTAGGATACATCATTTCTAGAAGAGGCATTGAGGTGGAACCTGTAAAAGTAAAAGCTATAGTGGATATACCTCCACTAGTCAACAGCGGTCAGCTAAGAACACTACAAGGGAGATTACAGTCTATTAGACACTTCATAGTATCATTAGTAGACAAAATACATCCATTTCAACATTTTCTCAAGTAGGGCATACCATTTGTCTGGACACCCAAATGCCAAGAAGCTTTGCAAACAATCAAGTATTATCTACTTACACTACCTATGTTAATGCCACCTACAAATGACAGACCTTTGATACTCTATATATCGGCAACTCAGTCAGCATTAGGATCCCTACTCGCACAAAATGATGATCAAGGTCATGAAAGGGAAGTGTACTACATCAGTCGTACTTTGGTGGGATATGAACTAAACTACAATAACATAGAACATGCCTATCTTGCAATAGTCTTTGCTACTCAAAAAATTAGGCACTATATGCTAAACTGCCAAACTATGTTGGTCACAAAGATAGATCCTCTGAAATATCTCCTAAGTAAAGCAACATTAACAGGACGATTGGCTAAATAGGTGATGATACTTAGTGAATATGACATCTAGTATGTGGAAAGGAAAGCTATAAAAGGGCAAGTAATTGCAGATCAACTTTGATGGACTAATTAAGGTAGACCATCCTTTAGTGGCAGATTTTCCTGATGATTTTATCTTTAAAGTTGACACTAGAACCACATGGAAATTATACTTTGACGGGTCATGTACTAATCATGGTTCAAGAGAAAGCATACTATTTGTTACACCTCAAGGTGATACTATTCCTAAATCATTCAAGATTTCTTTCCCTTGCACCAACAACATAGTGGAATATGAAGCCCTAGTGACAGGACTAAGAATGGCAGCCCAATGGAAGATCAAGAGTTTACATGTTTATTGAGATTTTCAGCTAGTAGTGTGGAAAGTTAATGATGAGTATGAAACAAAAGATGAGAAACTTGCTCCCTACAAGCACATTGCCAATAGTTTCAAGTAGTACTTTGATGACATGGCAAAAGATACTATGGAAACTGTGGGTTCCTTATTGGATATTCCTAGCAACGTGCCTAAATTTGAGTTTTTGGTCAAACAACTTTTGGTCCCTGCCTATGATGTCCCTGATTCCACGATGGTGTGTATGATTGTTGGTCCTACTTCCCCTTGGTACAAGGACATATATGACTATTTAAATGCCCAAATCCTACCTTTAGACCTATCAAACAACCAACATAGAACCTTTATTCGTAGGTCTACCAAATACACCATCATCGAAGATACCCTATATAGATGTACCTTAGATAACACCTTGATGAGATGTCTCGATGTTGAAGAAGCACAAGAAACCTTACAAGAGGTACATGAGGGTATATGTGGATCCCATTCTAGTGGTCCTACCTTAGCCCATAAGATTATGAGATTAGGTTATTATTGGCCTACTATGGAAAAGGACTCATATATCTTTGTCAAGAAATATCGAAAGTGTTAGATACATGGAGATTTAATACACACACTAGCATAGGAGCTTCATCTAATTACTTCACCATGGCCCTTTTCCCAATGGGGACTTGACCTCATAGGTAAGATACACCCTCCATCTTCTAATGGCTATAAGTTTATCATAATCGCCACTGAATACTTCACCAAATGGATCGAGGCTATTCCCATGACTTACATCACCAACACACAAATATCCAAGTTTATTCTAAACTATATCATTTGTCAGTATGGTGTACCTCAATCCATCATCATAGACAATGGCCATCCATTCAAAAACAAAGAATTCCACCATCTCTGTGAAGAATTCCATATTAAACAACATTTTTCCACCCCATATTACCCACAAGGTAACAAACAAGCAAAGGCATCTAATAAAACCATTATCAGAATCCTCAAAAAGACTATCAATGACGTTGGTTGTGGCTAGAAGCTATAGCGTAATCCTGACTTATGGGCCTATCGCACAAGCATCCATACTCCCACCGGCGCCACTCCATATTCCTTAGTATTTGGTTCTGAATCTATCTTACCTATTGAGGTTGAAATTCCTTCCCTAAGGGTATCCTTGAAAGGACATATTGATGATGAAAAGTATTGTGTATCCAGATTGCATGAGTTAAAATTCCTAGATGAACGAAGACAAAAGGCATTAGATCATCTTCAAGCATATCAAAACTGTCTTTATCGCATCTATCCTAGGAAAGTTCTAAACTAAAACTTCAACATTAGTGACCTAGTCTTAATGGAGAATCCGAAGAATCAAGCTGAAAGAGAAAAACTAGGTAAGTTTGAACCTAGCTAGTTAGGGCCTTATATTGTTACAAAAGCCTTTGGATCAGGAGCATATCAAATCTCAACCCCTAAAGGAGAACCACTTTTTTCACCAATCAACAACCTTCATCTGAAGAGATACTACGCATAGCTTTTGAGAACCATGTCTTAACCAAATAAAAAAAAAATGAAAAAAAATAAAAAAATTGTTACCTTGATGAAAACCTGGAAAACATGCATATTTGTAACACCAAAAAAATTTGAAAAATCAATAAAATAGTAAAGAGAAATAATCCGTCCAATAGTGAAAACCACTTCGGTGGGGCTATGGATAAGTATCATGGTGAAAACCTAGAAAACATGAGCCATGTGTAGTCGACTCCGCTCCTTCGTCTACCATCATTCCAATCAGACTTTTCACCATCACTAATAATAAATGGTTGTCTTATCCATTACTTGGAAGGATTGACATCAAGTCCACTCTATCTCCTCACTCCATCCTATATGTCTTATTCCTGATTGGGGGTAAATCCTTGATCTGCATCATTTGGACCTTGTACATAGCATTCCGCCATCAGATAATGTCTTGAAAAAAGCTCAAAAAACATCGTAAAATGTGCTAAGAAAATCCAAAAACATAAAAAAACTTCAAAAAGACAAAAAAATCAAAACACGTCAAAAATCCTAAAAATAGAGTCAAAGTCGGTCATGTCAAGTCAGTCGTAGACATAGTCAAACTACATTGCCTCTACGACTAGACGTAGGCAAGGCCATCTGTCGATGTGCCCCCAAGGCATTAGGTCTATCTATCTAGGTTTTTCATGTATCACACACATAAAATCATGACTCATTCTTTGTATATATCAACGTCATTGGTCGTGTCCAACTATGAGGTCTTTGCATGTATAACATAGGCAAGACAGTCAATCGATGAGCCCTCGAGGCCACACTAGGTCAGTCCCTTAGGGTTTATCACACTCATTATCACACATGTCGTCTAAACAATAAGTTAGGTTCATATGTGTCAATTATTCATATCAGGATAAGTCAAGTCAAACTACGAGGTCTCTATGTGTATAACGTAAGCAAGGAAATCAATCGATGAGTCCTCGAGGCTGCACTAGGTCAATCCTTTAGGGTAAATTGTATCAGGTCAAGACACACACTCATAATAGTCAAGGAATCAAAAAAAAATCAGGCATTAACAAGGAAAACATGTCAAACTGTCATCAAGTCAAAATCACACACATTGTCAGAACAATCAATTTATGTCTTAAGCAAGATATCTCTTTCTTGTCAACATACATCATCAATTGTCATAGCTTCATGTAGTTTGTCGCATCAACGTCATTAGACTCAAACTTCTTATACAACACGTGTCTTTCTGAAACTAGGATTTGTCATGCCATACACAGATAGTCACAAAGTCGAAACCAGACTCAATGTCTTATAAGGTATGTGTCATCCCTCACATCGGGCTACGTAAAACATCACACAATTACACAAGATTGAGTTTTGGCAAATACTTTCATTGGATTTATGACATTATATCTTATTTTGTCTTATCTTGTTATAGATTTGTATTTAAGTCTGGTTACTAGCTTTCTCAAGGATGTTCGTTGAAGGATTTAGAGAAGCAAGGATGTTTCAGGACTCTTTTTCTTTGACTATTATCTTTCAACTATCTTTTAAACTTTGAATTTTGAGTCATGTTACTAGTTTCCTCAAGGATGTCCCACGAAGGATTTAGAGGAGCAATGACGTCTCATGACCCGTCTTTTCTTTGTTTGTTGTATGTGGTTTGTCTTGACAAAAAGACTAGGGAAGCTATGTCCTTAGTATGAGTTAAGACACTCCTTGTCTGGGATTGTCTATTTTTCACACATGGATGACCTTGCACACCTTGATTTATGTCATATCCTGGTGTTTGTCTCCATTTGTGCCATGTCCCACCCAATGATGATTTAATGCAATATTTGGAAAATATTGAAGATTTAATATTTTTTGTAATATCCATTTCTAATACTAACATCCATGTCTACTATTAATTTTTTTTTTCTACTCTAACATTTCTTCTTTTCAACATCTTTGTTATCCTTATCTACTTTCCCCTAGTATCTTGTCCTTCATATTCTAGTCCTCTCATTGATTTCAAGAGCACACTCATGTTCTTTGAACCTACCTATCCTCTCGAGGGGGCATACCAATACCTCCTCATCATCCTTCCTCACCCTAATTTCACTAGGGCATATCTTTTTTTCAATTTATTTCACACAACGCAATAAACAACATTGTATCAAAGAGGGGAAAACTATAGACACCAAAAATTGGTCTAGGCCTGCGAGTACCACTTTAGACATAATTTTCTAATATCCATGGTCATGATTAAATAATATTAATTATTTACTTACTTTCTAAACACATCTTTCTTCTATTAATTAAATAACCTTTTAATTATTTAATTAATTTATTATGACTATTATTCAACTTTGATTAATTAAATAAATCTTATTTATTTAATTACGCTGCTAATTAATTAATTCTCTTTCTGAATTAAATAATTCATTATTTAATTTACCTTTTATCATATTTTGACTATAATTAAATATTCATTTCGAATTATTTAATTATTCAATTAACCTTTTTGATGGTCAAATAAATAAATCATTACTTATTTAATTAAATCCTTAAATTTTGAATGTTGAATTAAATAAATATTTAATTCATAAAAAGAATTATTTATGTCATATTATTCTATCACCTACTTAACTAATTATTCACTCATCATCTGACTCGAGATCTATTTAAATCCGTTAGTTATCTCTTGATTTGATGTCTGATCATCTCTACGAATAGACTCTTTGTCTTGATTAGTTGGTCTAAGTCTCCTGCATGCACATATTTATTAATTAAATATCTTTATTTAATTAATTAATTCATGTGTACATTCAAATAGATCGTTGTCGAGTTCTAACTTTATCCTTTTCATTCAAAGTCTAATTCTTCTATTTTCGAGGACTTTCAACTAAAGATAAATCATTTATTTAATTTTAATGTCTATTCTTAAATATTTTTTGAATAGTCTTAACACCAGATTAAATTATTATTCTAATTTAATCTTTATGCTACGGAATTTCCCAACTATCATTCTAATTGACACAAATCTCAATCGCATGACATTCATCAATCTCGATCATTGATCTCTCTTTCGAATCAGAGCAGATTGTTCAAAAACCAGCTTTCTATAAATTGGCTGACCTTCATCATTATTCCTCCTCCCGAAATATATATACTTTTGGAAGAACTTGTTAATCTTTGATATTTTGCTATAATCACATGTATCAAGGCTATATTTTCACACTCATAAAAATTTGAGGGCAATTATACTACAGAAGGCAAAATGGAGAAGGACAATCAAGATAATTCAAAGAGGTGGACATATATTTGGTGAGATTGTTTCATATTGCTTTATTTACTATTTAGTTTATTTAGTTCATTCTTAGTTATTTGATTTAGATTAATGCATGTTTAGATTATATTTAACCATCTTTGCTTGTAGAGTCATTTTATCTATGTCACATTAAAACAAAAAAAGAGCAACCATAAATAGGAAATACAAGAAGATCAAGATCCACAAGATGTGGAAATCAAGATCTAGATCCACCCGAAGTGGAAAGGGTGGAGTTCACAACTAAACCATCAATACAACTAACTAAGACACCTAACTAGGCTTAAGTAAGTCAGGTGTAAAGCTAACAAGTGTACACTAACACCCCCCCTTAATCATAGCTTAGGTGGGTAGAAGGAATGATGGGTCCTGGCTGCAAGGCCATTTTAGGTACCCATGCACAAAATTTTCTCATAAGATGGAGTAAGGAGAAAACCCATGTGGGAAAAACCTCCTCTCCAAAAAGAGAAACAAAATGCAAGTCTCACATTAAAGGGAGTGAAGAAGAAGAAGAAGAAAGTAATGTGATTGATCTTATATGGCAACAGGATATAGATCAAAGTCAAAGAAACCACTGCACGAGTACCTCCAGGATACTCTTGAATGCTCGAAATTATAGTTGGTACATATTCTCCTTTGCTCAACTGGATTGAGTTGATATACAACTACCTGGTAACTAGATATAGAATCTGATCATCTGAATACATTTAGACTATCTTCCTAATTTCTATTATTAAAGCCCCCTCATAATATTCTTTTTACAAAACCCCAATTGTTCCCAGATCGGTATCATGTGGTTCTTGCAAAACACATACAATAAAAAAGAATAAATTCTAGGAAGAAAGAAAGGAGCATGCAAAAATAAATTAGGATACATGCATCCATCTCTAGATTTACATTTGCCTCCATTGTGGTGAAAAACACGCCTCAAAAAATGAGTCTCCAAATGATTTAGTATAGCCTTGAAGATTGGAATTCACAAAATTTGGACCTCCTTGCCTGAGTATGCTACACCAAATAGGGGATGCAATGATAAATTGCAACCTCCAAAGAAGTAAATGTGGCCTCAAAAACTAAAATCAAACCCCACTACAAAATGCAAAATGCCAAATTATGGCCCAGGTCAAATGATGGCACTTGTTGGCTCCAATGAATGGACTCAACCTCTCTTTTGATGCAATGTTGGGTAGAGATGATGCTCCTGTGATAGAGGAATTCACACCACTTCCATGCCTCTTCACATGTCAATCTATAGACTGACCTTCATGAATGAACAAATCAGCAATATCAATTGGAAAACTAGGTTCACAACAAGACTAGATGGAGTCTCTTGTCCTTGGCACAATCTGAACAATCTTCATGCAAGTGAAGAATGTTGTAGAGAGTACATATGTGTCTGTGTGGAGATGAGTAACCTGCTAGGTGTGAGAGAATATTTCCAGCAAATGATCAAGCATGGGCAAGGATTGAATCATAGTTGGCAGAGATAAATTGAAATTGGGCGCACACAAGGGTCTCAACCTTCTTACGGTCTGCACAAACCTCAAATTGTGGCTTTGGTAATGCTGCTTTCAACAAAATTATGCCTTGGATTCGAATAAGGAAGTCTGTAGCCTCCAAATGAAGGGGCAACCAACCTAAAAAATAGATCGAGCCTCTAATGGTGCTTAAAGGCATCTCGGCAAGGGAAACAAAAGTCTATGATCATGATTTTGTTGCTAATAAGACTAAGAAAGCTAAAGTAAGCAAGAATACCATGAAAGAGGATTAAGAAAGCCTCACACAAACTTTTGATCTGTCCTCCATGTTGTCACCTGGCCTTCATGCAACATAATCATGGCTTAGAAACAACAAATAAGTGGCCTTCTTAAAGGCAGATCGCTTCCCTCAATCTCATTGTTGAATTTCTTGACTTTCACAGTGCTTTCCCCTATTGGTGCATGTAGCAAGGGTGGGGTCGATTCCTTCCTCTTGTGGCAATATGTGCAAGTTGATTCCAAGCGATTCCTCAAAAATATTTTAGAGACGTCTAACCATGATCTGCAATTGGTTGCACACAACAATGGAGCCAAATTGAATACAAAAAATTCATTCAACTATGGCCTGAAACTATCTCCCCTAAGCTCTGATACCATACTAGAGTTTTAGGAAGATCTAGAACATAATTATCAAGCACAAAGCTATAAAAACCCCATAATTGATTGAATGTAAAAGAGCAACCATAAATAGGAAATATAGGAAGGTCAAGATCCACAAGATATGGAAATCAAGATCCATATCCACCTAAAGTGGAAAGGAGTGGAGTGCACAACTGAACCATCAAGAAAACTAACTAAGACACCTAACTAGGCTTAAGGGGGGGTGTTGGTGTACACTTGCTAGCTTTACACCTACCTTACTTAAGCCTAGTTAGGTGTCTTAGTTAGCTATCTTGATGGTTCAGATGTGCACTCCACTCCTTTCCACTTCAGGTGGATCTAGATCTTGATTTCCACATCTTGTGGATCTTGATCTTTTTGTATATCCTATTTATGGTTGCTCTTTTGCATTCAATCAATTATGGGGTTTTTACATATTTGTGCTTGATAATTATCGTCTAGATCTTCCTAAAACTCTAATATGTTTGTGGGATAAGATTCCATGTCTTATGCCTTATGTATCTTAGGCATTTTAATGTACTATGACTTGGTAAAACTCTTGTTTTAACTTCTTATGGCTGAATCATGGGCCTTTTATTTTTTTGCATTCTTTGAAATGTAAGACATCTACTTTAGTGATGTTATGAATTACTTAAAGTATGAATGTTTCTTTAAATGCAAAATTAAATGAAGGGGCCACTCATACATGTGATTAAGGAGAGAAGATATGCCTTGATTAATGACATGCAAAACATCTAGGAGTAAGTTGGAGGAGGTTATGAATATTTTGAAATAGATAGAGAAGATATAGGCATGTTGACTCAGTTTTGAGAAAATTGGAGAGAATCTAGGGGGTGTTTTATGATGCTTTAATCTTTGACAAGGTCAAATTTGACTTTTTCACCCCTTTGGAGCCTTTCTGGAGAAGATCTAGTTGCTATATTTTAGGATTTTTGGGGGCATTCGACCCAAACCAATTTTTTAGTTCCTCCTTTGGTTGGTTTTGGAAGGGAGTTGATGCATATAGTTATTTTTTTACTTATGCTACACTCAGTTCTTGATATGTAATTTTCTGCCTTGTGACATTTGCAGTCCCTTGTGTTGATGGTGTTTTCTGTACAGCAACAACTCAGACAGAATATGATATCCTATCTCTCTTGAAAGGTAAATCTCTATGGGAAAAGAGATAACCCCAAGGTCTCTAATGTCAAGTCTTGAAAATGCAATGAAACAACTCAGAGATAATGTGAAAATGCTGGTAATCACAAAGGGACCTTAGTACAAGCAAATACTGGACTTTGAATTTATCAGATCTAAACAATGAATTGATACTTGAATCTTTTAAATTGAGCCCAAATAATAAAGAACTAGCAAAAGACGAAGGTTTTAGAGATAATTCTAAGACTACTTCTAACTCTAAGACTGATAATGCCAAAAGATAAAATCCTCAAAATGGACCGATCTCTCATAAACTACTTTCTATTTTAATCTAGATAAATCTGCAATTTTACAGAAATAGTGCAATCTTCTGAGGTATTTAAAGATTTTCAAATCACAAACATTCATTAAAGCAATCCTGAACAAATCCTTATAATTTAACTAAGCACAATTTTAAGTCCAAGCTAACTTTGCAAAGTAGCTAACAATCAACTAACTGCAAAAAGTATGGACTAGAGATCGTTACAAACATTCCAAACATGAAACCCTAAGCATTACCAAACTATTTAACTATGAACTTATAAGCAATTTTAAAGATTCAACAACAAGAAGCATACCAGATGAAGCTCCATAAGAGAGATACCAAATCACAATATCCTTTCTTATATTAAGTCATCCAAAATGGCAACAATTCTAGTTTTTTGTTACAACACTTGCTTGAAAATAAACCATAATTTTCTCAAATGTGAAATCTCTACTTTACTTCTCTATGTGTATCATGTATCACCTATCTATCTCTCAAATGAGGCAACATGCCCATTTTATAGAGAATCCCCAAGATAGGTTGACCCAAAAATAAGAATTTACAATAAAACATGACCTACAAGAGGTCGGCCTCAAAAGATATTCGAATATAATATTAAATGTGCAATTAGCACCAATTTCATCCAAATTGGCCTAAGTATCAAAGGTTCGGCCCAATGCATGTGAGTAGTGGGAAGCACAAATCTCGAGGTAGCCTTATATAACTACTTCCCATCCTTGTCCTTAGCTAGATCTTCTTCACCATGTATGGCCAACAATACTCTGTCTAGCTCAGCAACAGGCGGCATAGGAAAAATCCTAACTCTTCTTTCAAGAGACTTAATATCATCCCTTACTTGCCTCACTGTACCATCCCAATCAGCTATATTAGTTAAGTATCTATCAATAACTACAATATAAGTTGCAGCATCATCTAGCTAATGCTTAGTGAATGGCCCCTCACCAACTAGAGAATAAACATCTCTCCACCATTTCCTAAGTTGCTCTAGATTAAGATGCTTTGGACAAAACTTCTTCCTTCCTGTCATAATTTCAAAGAATGAGATACACTTATCATGAATACCAGTCAAAGTGTCCTCAATCTGCTTTCCTTGCTTGTGAATATTTTTCAAGGCCTTATGCCTCATTTGTAGGATTTTAAACCATTCCCAAGGTTCAAAAACCCTTGGGAAAGGAAGAATCCCACTCTTTAGTAGCTTATCTTAAGTAAAATCCATGATCATTCTAGTTTTCTGCAGTAGAAGATCAACATCCTCCTTGTATTGAGCCAGCACAGTTTTCAACCAATCCACTTATCTCATGGCATCTCATCCAGTTGACAAGATATCCTAAATAGTAGCATCTCCTTTAGTTTGAACCCCTTGCAACCAATCAACTATAGCAAGTGTGGTGTCTTTCATCTTCTTGAGCTCGGAGGATTTTTCCTGAGGCAAGAAACCTACAGCAGAGGAGGAAGAGCCAATGGACTGCAAGGGTTTCATCAACTCCTGCAAGTACTTCAATTTCTCATTATCTTTCTCCAACTCATGCTTGGTTTGTACAACCTTCTTCAATCTGCTCACAATTATAGCACTGGAGCCTTCATACTCCTCAATGTGTTGTTCCACAGATGCATGCCCTAAGTCAATAGTCTGCACATGATAATCCTTGGCAGTTACATTATCTCTATCTTTATCCAGAGCAGGGGTAGCAATGTGAGCCACTCTATTGCCTGACCCATCTCTCTCAATCTGGGACATGACCCTAGCCTTCTTCTTAAGCTTTCCTTTTTCAACATTGGCCATTAAATCAACCCAATTAGGAGGAGCATCTTCTACTATTACCAATTTACTTTTAAATTCTTTATTCAGCCAACTCGGAATAGTAGACTCAGTTTCCACTGTATCTTGCTTATCTTGCTCATGATGGTCATTATGGGCATCCTTCTCAACACTTGGCACATTAGGGATATCGATGATTGGATTCTCCTTGCCTTATAACTTCTCCTCTACAACAACCTGCACTGGTGAAGGGATCTTAACTGGTATCTCTTCCTGCTGAGGAGATTTACTCAATTACTCTTTCATAGGTGAATTTGCATAGGCCACCAAAGGGGACTAGATTACCTTGTCAGTTTCTACCTCTGCACTATAAAGGTCCCCTTCCTAAAATTCCTTCTCTCCCAAGTCCTTGGGATCTTCATCCCTCCTTGGTTCTTCTTGTAGACTACCAGTATCCTAAGGAATGGAGATGCTTTCTTTTTCAGCAATAGGAGTAGTAATAGGAACATCCTCCTTCATAGCAGTATCCTTTGGGGAAGGACTCCTTGACCTCCTTATGTATTCTTGTGTTCTTTCCCCCGAAATTTCTACTTCTACCACTGGTGGTTCAACCTACTCATCCATTTTAGGAGCCTCCTCCTGTTTCTGTGACAGCCTCACAAGCCTTCTTCATTTTGTTAATGGAGGGGTAACATCTACCTCTTCCCTCTCCTCTTTGTATTTTTCAACCTCTTTCCTTGAGACATGTCTCCTTTTCTTGGCAATAGGTTTCCTCTATTTACCCACTTCTGCTGCCTTCTCAACTTGAACATCTCTAACTTGAATTTTGAAAGGAGAATCCACCTTTGTCTTACCTTTAGGATCCTATTCCTGGGATTCCTTAGATGTAGAATGAGACTCCAAGTCTCCCATTAGTTCATAAGTACATTGGACACCCTCACTCTCCAATTCTAGCATTTTGTGTTTCAACCACATTTGGTGTACTTGATCAATAGAGTCATGATTTGATCCAATTCTGTTTTCTCTTCTTCTAACCAGTCAATCTCTCCAACTAGCTTGTATTTCACTACCTCAAAGACATGACCCTAAATTAAATTTCCATCCTCTTCCACCTAGTCAAGGATGGCCTTCACATTGTATAACCTTACCAAGTCCACTAGCAACTTGGAGAATTTCTTCTTCCTTACCTCAAATTCCTCAGCAAGGTTAACCCAATAATCCTCAATATTAAACTTATGATTGTACTCCCTACTGGCCTTCCTCTGTGCCTCACCAATGATGTCAAACATTTCCCTCTTAGAATGGAAAGAGAGACCAAAAGAACTCATCTCCTCCTTAGAAGCATGAGCAGACTGGATAGAAGGACAAACCTCACCCATTCCTATCTTCAAGGGAAAATCATTCCCAAAACCTGTTTTATGCTTATCTCCCTTTACAACTATGTCAAAGTCACAAATCTACCTAGTGACTTCCAACAATATAATGTGATCAGTAGGGTACCTCGAGATTCTATAGGGAGCCATCTAACAACCATCAATCCTAATTTAAGAGGTGGGAAACTGGATAAACCATGCCCCATATACATTATGAAAGCATCATTTTCTCTTCTATATCTTCCTCTAGTTAGGTGCAGCTGTGGATATACCTCATATAATGCATCCTACCCAAATGTACCTTTGGTGCTCAACCCCTTATATGGGTGAAATCTTGCCAGTGCATACACTAAGTAGGAGGTCATGGTGAAAGTTTTGGTTTGCAAGACATTGCACAACTACTCATGGATGATTGCACTTATGGAACCTGCCAAATGATAATCAGTACCCTGCTCCATCTGAGCAATAACATTAAACATCCAAAATTCAAATAACCTTGCACCCTTCAATCCTACCAGTCTACTGAGAAGAGTGATGACATTGTAATACTCCCTTTTGAACTTGAGCCTGAATACCTGCTTTGGCAATTTGGAGAAATGAGACTTAGGCTTCTCCAACCAAGAGTTGATTACCTATTGGGACTTGACCACATTTTCCTCATAGTATTTCCTTGTCGTGTCTATCTCAAAACCCACCACATGTGACTTGTCAGGCATATGAAAAGTCCTTGCAATGGAAATAGGACTAAAACTTGCCACAATCCTTCCTTGAGGACCAATTATTATTTGTGTCCCTATGTCATAATTCCTGGCACACTCAAGTACCAATTCATAGCACTGCACCATGGAGGGAAAACCTGCTACATGTGCCAACCCAAATTCCACAGTTCTCCTGGCCAACAAAGGAAGATTCGGTGCTGCCTATTCAGCCTTAAACTCCTCATAATCCCACATACCCACATTGGTATTGGTGATTGTTGACCAAATAGAAGTCAGCTTTCTCTTAGGAATCTTTCTTCTTATATCCAACTTTACCTTCTCTGCATTAGAGACAACAAAAGTCTTTGCACTTGGATCTGTTGCCTTCCCTTTGCCTCGATTGGCAACATATTATCCTGATCCTACCTGCAAACAAATAAATGTGACTAAAATGAGGTCCAAAGAAACAACAAGTATCAGAGAACCATATCACCAAAGTCTGGGACTTAGCCCACCTCTCGAATTCCAGAGTGGAGAGGAATTTCGGGGAAATCCGGACCAGGCAAAATCCAGTGAGACAAACATATAAACCCCCAAAATATCATCTCAATCCACCAATGCAATAAAGGAATAACCTTAGCATAAGATCATTTGATCATTTAAACATGTTACCAATAAGAAAAATTCTCACATACTCCTCAAATTCATCATTTCCCAAAATTTTGGAAGAATCCGACCAGGGTGGATTTTAGCGAAAACAACAATAGTTGTAATCAACCCGGGAAAAAGGATGAGACACGGAACATCCGGGAAAATATGGCAGAAGCTTATTTTAGCGAGAGTAAGATAAATCACCATAAAGCATGAATTCAATAGAATGAACCGACCACAAATACCAGGAAAATCCAAAGGAGGCGAATTTTCGTGAGGCAGACTAAAAATCTGGTTAAAGTGGCAAGAAAGAAGAAACGAGAAAGCCAGGGAAATTCAGACTAGGTGGAATTTTGTGGAGACATTGAAAACCCAAACTCATCCACATTCTCTCATTTTTTCCAAAATGAATCAAATGACCACGGACCTAGGGTCTGCACCTCGACAATGACCTAACCATGGACCCCAACGGATCAAATATGAATTGAAAACCCTCCTCTCAACAATTCGAGAGGGATTGGCATCGCCCTAGGTCAGGAACCCTAAAATCTCCACCATGGGAGCATAGAAAAAGCTAGGCATGACTTGCTAACTAATGAGATGGGAGGTTTAAGATAAAACGCAAGCAAGCCCCAAGAAGAGTGAAATGCCAGACCAAAATAAGTGCTCAATGATCAACTTGGTAGACTGGTAGAAAAAATGAAAACCCTAAATGCCTGGACATGGCACACACACCCAAGAAAGAGTGAAGCAAAGCAATTAATGACCAATAGAGGAAAGGAGCATGTTCACATACCATGAGAGAAAAAGAACTGGAACCAGTGATGCCAACAATCAACCCACAAATACAGGCAGGATATGAGCAATGCTCATGAAATTCAAATGCAACACTCTAAAATAGCATTGAAATGCATGATCTAGCAACACACCTCAAGCTCCAGCACTCAAACTCAAATGACAAGTGAACAGATAAACTCAAATGACCAATTACTCCCCAAGATTCGATATATCAATGCCCCAAAAGGGTCGTGCAACCGCCATTAATGTGACCGATAAGACAGCCAAGACCAAAACCTAGAGATCCGATAGGGCCACGGACTTCGGAGAAATCTGGACATGATGAATTTCCCTGAATTTTGGTCAAAAGACAACCACCTTCCAGATTTTGAAAGAAATTTGGGAAAATCCAGCCAAGGTGGATTCTCCCGGAAAAGGTGAAAAGTCTGAAATTTACTCAGATCTTAAGATTTTTCAATAAAACTCACAAATGCGCCACTCCAACAGGCAAGATAAATATTAGAGCACGGGTCCATGCAAGCAAAACCCCAAAAAAGGAAAGACCAAGACACCCAAGACCAAAAAAATGAGGGTCCCTAATTTCAGTGGGGCGTGTGTGAAAAAACTGCACAACAAATGGCGACTCTACTAGGGAAATGCTCCAGGGCATTTCAAGAACCTAGAATCTTTGGTTTCAATCCTCTCATCAAGAACCTATGAATAAAGTTTCAGAAACCACAAGCAGGAAGACCTTTTCTCATACGAGGGTCCAAGTGTGTGTATTATGCACTTAATTCCTATCTTGTAAGCACAATGGGAACCTAGGAAAATCCGACCAGGCTACATAAAAGTTCTAGCTTCAAAAACAACCTGGATAGAGCCTCGATGCCAGTCAGGAATCCATAGCCTCGGCGAGTTTATCATTGTGACCCTCCCAAGAATAGCTCTACTTCTAGTTAGGCATCTATAGCCTTGGTAGAGATACTAGGATACCCCTGACAAGGTGAAGATTATTCATATTTTCAACGTTTTCCTTTTCTCTTTCTTTTTATTTTTTACTTTATAGGACTTTTCTCTTTCACCTTCGTAAGTAATGAAACTCACACTCAGGGATGAGGAACATAGTGGCACTGAAGTAGAATATAAAATTTTTCACCAGGCCAAATTACCCAAGAACCCTATACAACTCCAAAATTTTGAATTTTAGTGTGAATAATGTGAGACCTGAATATATTCCAAAGTGTATCCAAAACAAGTGATTCTAATTCCAAGTATAAAGGACATCAAATAGAAGACTTCTACCACTGGACTCTGAAAAAATGATTAGAGTTTATAGAAGAAATTCTTAGAATAATCCCAAGTAAATAGCTCATTGTATAGATGCACCAACCCCAAGAAAGCAAAGAACCCAAGAGCGAAAACCAAAACAAAAAGAAAAACAAACAAAAGAAAACCTACACTACCAAAGCAAAAACAAGCAAAGCAAAAAACAAACCTACTCTAAGCTATATACAAGATGAACTATAAATAGTTCAAGGCTGAAAATAATGCTTCAGATACTGCCCATTGATAGGTAATGGGATATCCTCACCAGTGAGGATTTTCAAGTGAAAAGAATTATCTCCCAAAATTTCCGAAATCTAGTAAGGACCAAGCCAGAGTTTATCAAATTTACCATGCTCTCCCTTACGGTCAGGAGCTTTATCACAGTAGATAACTAAGTCATAAATTCTAAAGGCCTTCACCTTAGCTCTCCTGTCAAATCATCTTTTCACCACATCCTGATGTTTAGCAAAGTTTTTTAGGGCTTCATCTCTTTTCTCTTCTAGGTGCAACAACTCAGCCAAACGAGCTTCATGCTTATCTTCCTCATTGTAGTATTCGTTGATAAACTATAGGGTAGGGATTTTTAATTGGATAGGAAACATGGGTTCCAAACTATACACCAAGTGATAAGGAGAGGTTCCTACGGATTCCTTCTATCTAGTATGGTCAGCCCAGAGAGCAAAGCGAAGCTAGGTGTGCCAATCCTAAGGATTTTATTCTAACTTACGGATAACTGTCAGTAGGTTCTTATTGGAAGACTTAGCTAGACCATTACCTTGGGGGTAGTAATTGGATGAAAATTTAATAACAATCCCATGATCATACACCCAATTAGAAAAATTTAGAGATGCAAATGCATGACCATTATCACAAACAAGAGATAGTGGACAACCAAAATGATTGATAATTCCTGACTCAAGAAAATCGATTACCACATCCGAAGTACATTGTTTGCAAGCAAGAGCCCTCTTTCCATCTAGTAAAATAATTAGTTATGGTAAGAATATACCTGTGACCCACATAAGATGGAGGATTAATTATACCTATGAAGTCCATACCCCATTGAGCAAACAATTTTACCTCTATGACTGGCTGAAGTGGAAGAGCTGCATGTTTTTCCTTACTTGTTGTAGTTTGACATATGTGGAAAGTTCTCACATGTTGGTGCGCATCTTTGAACAAAGTGGCCAGTAATAGCTTGCCCTCAAGATCTAGTTTGTAGTGGATGATGCAGAACTATGGCTTGTGCCACATTTCTCATGAAATTCAGTCATCACTCTGACAACTTCCTCTTTTCCCAAACATCTTAAGTAGACACCCTCATGATTTCATTTATATAAGATAGCTCATTTCATCATGAAACTTCCACTCTTCAGGCACAAAGTCCACTTTGAACTACATTAAGGTGATCAGGACAATTCTGATTCAGTAGATAGAAAATGATTTCATCATACTAATCTCCTAGAGATACTTCTTGAAGAAAATAATGTTGAGTTGTGAGATTAGGACCCGTCTCAGCCATTGTCTTTGTAAGTACTTGTCCTCTCACTAATTTCATGGGTTGGATTTCCATATCATATTCCTACAACATAGTCACCCATTTGGCTTTTCGTTCACCTAACTCATTTTTCATTAACAACTTTACTACAAGATCAAGTACTATGGCAAAAACTTTATTCCTCAAAATATAATGCCTGAACTTTTTCATTGCTCTGACCAAAGCATAGGCTTGCTTTTCTACATTATGATATCTTAATTATGCATCCCTCAAAGGAATACTCATGAAGGCTATAGGATGCTCATCACCTTGATTAGACTTTTGAGTTAACATTGCAGCACAAGAGTGATCAGAAGCGAATGAATATATGTAAAAAGGTTTAGCATAATCAGGACTCACCAATACTAGAGCCTCAACAATAGCTTTCTTGATTTCTACAAATGCTTCCTTAGCTTCTGCATTCCACTCTATTTTTGCTTCTTGTTTCAACATAGCATTCAATGGCTTAACTATCTCTACAAATCCAGTGATAAATTTTCTTACAAAGTTAATTTTACCAAAAAATGACTTCATCTCTTTCTTACTCGCGGGAGGCTGAATCTTCAAGATAGCCTATATTTGCTCAGGGTCAATAGCAATACCCTGTTCTAAGATAATATGTCCCAACAAATTTCCTTCTGTGACTCCAAAAATACACTTGGATTAAGTGAAATACCAAACTCTTTGCATCTTTGGAACACTTTGCATAAATTTGTTATATGATCTCCTCGTTTCTTGGAAAAAACTATCAAATCATCCATGTAAATAATGATGCACTTACCAATTATGTCCTTAAAAGTAATGTCCATAGCTCTCTAGAATATAGCTCCAACATTGATCAACCCAAATGGCATCCTCCTATAAGCAAAATTTCCCCATTTTGTAGTTAAGGCAGTCTTGTGTCTATCCTCATATTGTACCATAACTTGGTTGTATCCAGAATACCCATCCAAAAAGGACATCATTTGAGATCCATTAACAATCTGAAGCACCTCCTCTAGTGAAGGAACTGGATAATTATCCTTTTCTGATGCTCTATTCAAATTCCTAAAATCTACACATAGTCTGATTTCTCCATTCTTTTTCCTTACTGGAACCAAATTCGCAACCCAGGTAGATTGTCTTATTGGAAATATAATACGTGCTGAAAGCAATTTTTGCACCTCCTTTTGAATAATGGGTTCTAATAGAGCATTGATTGGCCTCTACCTTTGCCTAAATGGTTTGACATCTGACTTCAAAGGGATGGTGTGTGTAATGATCAAAGTATCATATGTTTTCAAATCTTCATAACTCCAAGCTATTACGTCATGATATGCATGTAAGGTATCAATAATCCCTTTTCTTTCTTCTGGAGTACATACTTTGCCAATAAAAACATTCTTCATGTCATCTGGTGTCCCCATATTATATGTTTCACACTGACTACTGAGAGACTCCCTTTTAGCTTATTGCTCCTGATCTTTTACCTTATCCAAATCAAAAATTTGTTCAAGCTACACCATACCTCTTGGAATAGTATTAGTCTTCAGATTAATGATTCCTCCAAAGTCAATTTCTACTTCTTGAGGCTCTATCTCATAAATGACTTGGGAAGCAAACACATCACAACTTGTAATAAAGTCCAAAATATACCTATCATATTCAAATACCTGGAAATTAGTAATGTTGTCAGGCATTGAGGGTACTGGAGTGAGCTCAACTGTAAATTTCTTCAACCTTGAAAGTGATAAAGGTTGCAAGGTGCTAGCAGCTTGTGCTAACGAATCTGCAAATTGATTCTTATTTTAGGAAATCAACTAGATATTGAAAGCATCAAACCCCTCAATAAGATCCCACTCTATACCTGTAATTGGTCATTCTCCTATCATGACATGAATATTGTTTCCTTGTTTGATTACTAATTCAGAATCTCCAAAACTTGAAACATTTTAACCTTCTTCCTCGATGCCATTAACAAGCCATGGATCAAAGCTTCATATTCAACAACATTATTGGTGCATTGGAACTAGAGTCTATGAGTAGTGAAATAATTCTTACCTTTAGGACTAATTAATTTGAATCCTGCTCCAGCACCCTGCTTAGATTTAGATCCATCGAATCTTAATGTCCAATAGCCATCAGGTTCTCTTGGTTTTAATTTATCTTGCTCTTGGCTAAGGATGGGGGGCTTCTCAGGAGGTGTTGGGTTCTTACCCTTATCATTATTTAATTCTACCTACATACTAAGTCTAATGGTTGGAACGAGATCAATGCATTTTTGTATCTGTCGGATAGCAGTCTAACACAAGTCACATTCCACCTCGGAATGAGAGGCATCATGGACTCTACACCAATTGGGAAGCAATATTTCTTCAAAGGTCATAATTCCTTTCAATTTTGTTTGATCTTCCATACATTTCTAGATGAACTCCTGAAATTTATCCAACAAACTAAGTTGCATGTCCTCACAGTCATCCATCTCATCCCCTTGCTCAATCAATGTTCTAGAACTACTGCTCTCTTGGATGTGTTCATCTGAAGAATATTGTAGCATGAAAACCTCTTCATCCTTTGTGACTCATGTAGCTAACACATAGTTTCCCATGCTAACCTTGGACACCAACACCTCATTCGAAACATTCTGATATTCAGTGATTACATACTTCATTCGAGGCTCTCTTTCAATTTGGATCTGATTCGGAACTCCTTTCCATGGTAACCACATGTGAGAATGATCTGTAGATGTATACCCATTCAATTCCTTAATGAAATCCCTACCCAGAATCAGACCATAAGTATCAGGAATGTTAGCAACTTGGATATTGATCACTTGTTGCACCCTAGGATCTGATGCAAGCTGCGTAGGGATCATATTCAACTCTCCAACTACACTTACCTTTATTTTTTCCAATTGAGTAACCTTCTTTTGAGAAGCTATAGGGGTAATACCTAATGATTTGCAAACAAAAAAAAGGCATAACATTCATAGAGGCTCCTGAATCTAGAAGACAATTATGCAAATTCTTTCCGAAGATACGAACGAAAATTAGGAAAGGAGGGGTTTCTATCTTGCCTTGAAATAAACTCAAATGAGTGTTAGCTTGTGCAACCTGATGTTTATCTTTATCTCTCCCTTTATCTACAGGTGGAACCTAACTTCTAGGTACCTGGGAATTAGAAGACCTAGTAGTAATCTCATTGGCAGTTACCTGTTGGGGCATTACATTTGAACTAAATGACCCAAAAACTACATACCTAATAGCAAGAACTCTTAATAATTCAAAAGCAGAAAGACTTACCTTTACTTTCTTTAACTCCTCAGTCACATATTCACCTAATTGCTCCACATTCAGGTTAGCATGGGCTTCCTTGTAGCCACTAGCCTGCCTATCCTTGGATATTTCAGAATTGTTTTCCTTTGAAAAGTAATATGTGGGTACATGAGGATAAGGTGGATTATTACTAGCTTGTGGATCTGGTGGAGTATTAAAATTGTTGGGAGGGATAGAAGTAGTGAAAGGACCTTCAACCTGTGGACCCCTGTTAGGTCTATTTCTTAAATCATATTTCTTAGCTAGTTGTTGAAACATCTGAACTTCTTCAATACTAACTTCCTCCTCGTCCAAGGGGCCATTATCATTCTCATTTTCCTCACTAAACAACTAGGAAATCTCATCTTCATTTAGCACCTGCTCTGCCTCATCCTCTTGGTCACTGGATTCTTCTTCTAGTTCATTTTCTTCACCTTTGGGGAATGGGGCATGGTTAAACACCAACACGGGAGAATCATAGGGATTTGAGGGCACAATTTCCTGACCAGTGGAATTATTCTCCACTTCATACTGAAAAATAGAAGCCGCAGTCTGAAATTTGGTACAATCTAACTCAGAGTGTTGACTTGTCTTATGGAGTCTGCACCAACCAAACAAAGTTGCTTCTACCAAGTATACCCCATTTGGAGGCTTCTCCTGAGTAGAAGGTTGATCTAATGGGGTAGGAATCCCTCCATTATTAGGTCTAGTATTCCATGACCTATTCTACCTAAGTGGTTGCCCTCTGTGAAGTCCCTATCCTCCTTGTTGATTCCTATCAAAATTCTGACTAGACCCTTGTCTCCTATCATAGTTTTGATTTCTATCAAAATACTGCCCTCTTTCAAAGTTTTTGTTCTCCCTGCCATAATTAGATTGCATATTCTTTTGAGTAGCTTGAAGTTGGTTTTTCTAATTTCTCAAATAAGTTACCTTCATATTCAACCTTTTCACTTGTTCAGATAACTCATCCAATCTTTCTTTATCTAGACTATTAGGTGGCACTAGATTGACACTACCAGAAGGATATCCAGGTATGCCTCCAGAACCAACAGCCTAATTCAAAACTTTTGAATCCTGCAAGTAGGTAGGAAAACTAGCTTCTTATTGATGAAGGGGTTGATTAGCTCTTTGTTGAGGATAAGAGATCATAGGTTGAGCTTGATTTAAAGGTGGAATTGGATGAGGAACCAAAGGCAATGAAGGTACATGATTCATTATTGGAGCATGACTAGTCAAAGCCTGGTTAAGGGCTTGAATTTGTCTAGGGTGAGCAACAGGTCCTGATAAGTGTTTCCTGAAGTCCATGCTGACCTTCATAGCCTCTGCATATGCAGTGAGCAAAGTATTTGGAGGATTAGTCCTTTTGTTTAAGGAAGGTGGTTGTGAGGCTATCTAAGGCTTCAAGGTAAACTTCTAAAGCAGTATTTTCATTTCTAGGATAAAAAGCCTAGATTCTGGTGTATGATCGATGAAACCTATCATTGAATGATCCTATGGGCTCATTGATCTCTCTTTTAAATCTAGTAAATTGTAGGTATAGCTCATTAGCACTGATGGGAATCTTGAACTTTTGTAGAAATGCAATTTCTAATTCAGTCCAATTATGGATGGAAGCAGTAGGTAAGTGATTGTACCAATAAAAGGCCTCTTCTCCTAGGGAATAAGGGAAAATCTTGCATGCAACATCCTGATGGTTAATTCCTCTATCCCTCAATCAGGTTTGGAAAATCCTAATATGCTCTTTTGTTGTTCTGTTGGGGTCATGAGTATGAAACTTAGAGCAAAAATGCTCAGGGTTCTTGGGCATGACATTGTAATTATTAAAGATCAATGGGGATGGATTATTAGCAAGGAAAGCCATTGGTGGGGGTGGGGGTGGTAATGGCTGATTTATGACTGGTTGTGGCTGCGGGATAGGAATTCCCTCAGAGTTAGATGAGGATGAAGATGATGAAGATGATGGAAGTGGGTGGGCGGATGATGATTCTTCCCCTCCTCTGGTACTTCTTGACCTAGTCGGGGCTTGTAATTCTTGAAATTCTTCTCCTCTTGGAGTAGATCTAGTTCTTCTTCTAAGCCTCTCAGGAGAGATGGCGTTTAGGAAATGCTCCAACTTGCTTATTCAAGGCCCTCCCTCTAGCACCAATCTCTTGGTGGTGTTTTCTGCATAGCAACAACTCAAACAGAATATGATATCCTATCTCTCTTGAAAGGTAAATCTCTATGGGAGAAGAGATAACCCCAAGGTCTCTAATGTCAGGTCTTGACAATGCAATGAAACAACTTTGAGATAATGTGAAAATGTTGGTAATCACAAAGGGACCTTACTACAAGAAAATACTGGACTTCGAATTTATCAGATCTAAACAATGAATTGATACTTGAATATTTTAAATTGAACCCAGATAATAAATAAATAGCAAAATATGAAGGTTTCAGAGATAATTCTAAGACTACTTCTAACTCTAAGACTGATAATGCCAAAAGATAAAATGCTCAAAATGGATTGATCTCTCATAAACTACTTTTTTTTTTAATCTAGATAAATCTACAATTTTATAGAAATAGTGCAATCTTCTGAGGTATTTAAATATTTTCAAATCACAAACATTCATTAAAGCAATCCTAAACAAATCCTTATAATTTAACTAAGCACAATTTTAAGTCCAAGCTAACTTTGCAAAGCAGCTAACAATCAACTAACTACAAAAAATATGGACTAGAGATCGCTGCAAACATTCCAAACATGAAACCCTAAGCATTACCAAACTATTTAACTATGAACTTATAAGAAATTTTACAAATAGAACAACACGAACCATGCTAGATGAAGCTCCACAAGATAGATACCAAATCACAATATCCTTTCTTATATTAAGTCATCCAAAATGGTAACAATTCCATCTTTTTGTTACAACACTTGCTTGAAAATA